>NJDC01005810.1:84049-115289 GCA_002245475.1 Calephelis virginiensis | reverse complement strand
ACTTAATGACTGCACGGTGTTCAATTTTCTGCATTATTGAAAATTGCGTCAGATTGCTTCAAACAAATAATCACAGAAAATTTATATTGTGCAGTATCGGAATGAAACTGAGCACAATAAATCAATATGACACATACTAATAAATGACGGTAGATTTTAAAAAGATGTCATAGCTCCATGTAGGTTCGGCCACGAACTTTTGGATCCACCCTGGTATTTACTGCTTCAAAATTGAACGATGACTGCGGACTACCGCCATAACGAAACTATTTATCGACATTATCAGTCGACATCAATACTTCTTTTAACGGTCAACATAACATTCAAGCGGATATTCAGATAATTAAATTAACAATATCAGTAGCGACAATTACTTCCAAAAACAAATAGTTTAAATAATAGATAAAATAATAATTTGGTGTCGTGGGACACCAAGTAGGAAGTAGGAACTAAGTTCCTTCTGCTAATGCAGAATCGACACAATTCATGAGTATATACTATGCATTGGCGGAGTGGAGTGAGGGAGAAAGAGAAAGGTATTATACACTATTCGCTTGTGTATACGACTGTGGCTCCTGTGCACGTCTGATTTAACGGGTTTTTCCACGGTTTCCATGCATAGTATATAACTATGCATTGGCGGAGTGGAGTGAGGGAGAAAGTGAAAGGTATTATACACTACTCGCTTGTGTATACGACTGTGGCTCCTGCGCACGTCTGATTTAACGGGGTTTTCCACGGTTTTTTTACGGTTTTTACTATCACATATTTTTCAGTTCGGTCGCGCAGCAAAATCCCTATATCCTCCAAGCCTGCCGTAAGGAACTTCGTTCCAAATACTTGATTAATAATTACAAACCGATGTACAACTAAGACAACGTGATATAATTTAGTATACTAAGTAATACTCTCGATAAATTCATGTTTGCCAACAATACGTACTATAAAATTAACTTCACTCTTTTGTCTATGGTTATTATTAAGTTGAGTGTGCATTATCAATCGTTTTTTGCTGTTCTATACATGCTTTTCGCTTACACATAGACCTAAGTTAAGTAGCGAACCGTATTTTTCTAATTTAGCTTTTGTTCCAGATTTTCGCATCTCCAAAAAATGTTTGTTTCTTTTAATTTACACGTTTAAATGAATAAAGAACTTTAAAAGGTACAATTTATTAACATCATATTTTGTACTTTCCGCAAAATGTTTTTAAAATTACTTATTATTTTCTTTTACCTTTCTTTTAACGTTCTACATAATCTTGCAAACCGAATGACACCTTGATCATAATTTTTGGAGAATATTATACAAAAATTTGCTTACTTTGGAATTAGGTCAATTTATACTTTGCCCAGGGATATTTACTTTTAATATTTTATTTAATTATCAACGTTTTCGCTTCGGGCTGTTTAAAAAAGTGTTTCTCACGTTAGAATCTATTTTTTAATATCAAAGTAGCAATTTGCTGCAGTGGTTTGGCAACATTTCTTATGTTGCAATTTTTATCTTTACTAGTATTTGTTTTTTTACGATTATGTTTTCGATATATGATTCTAGATAACACTTTATTATAAGTATTCACGCTATTTCTTCTTTTATATATTTAAACAACTTATTTACTTTGATAACCTCTAACAAACGCGTGCTGGAACTCCGTTGAAACTTTTAAATCAATTCAAAATCATTTTATTTCTCAATACTTTTATAAAACCAACACTGTTAAACTTCACCAAATAGCATTGTAAGCCTAAGAACTCACGAAGCCGTTTTTGCCCGCGCCCGTGGCTGCTGTTCTGTAGAATGTACATTTCACGACGCGTTTTACACCCGCAGCGCCCGAGGTTGCTTGCGGTTCCCGCGGCAGTGTTCGACCGCCCCGTAAATTGTACAAGTTTGGGAGCGATGATTTCAACCGCGACGGATATGTGACCGCACAAATTACCGGTCTCGTGAGTTTTGAAATAAAACCGCAATTCCGCGACCGCCGCGGGTGCGGTAAAAAACCGCTCCGTGAGTACTTAGGCTAATTTTATATTACGAAAAAAGGAACATTTATAGTCAACACGTCCTTTGTTTTTTTAAAATTGTCGTTTTTATCGCCTCTGTGGTCTAGCGGTCCGGTTGTTGGACTTGACTGCATGAGGTCTCGGGTTCGAATCCCGGGTTGGCCAACACAAAGAAAATTGGATTTTTCCAATTTTCTAATAAAAAAAAATGTTGGTCGGGATTGGAAATGTGCTCGGTTGGCGATAGGCTTGCTACCTATCACATTGTGGGACTTAGTGTCTTCGGCTAGTCGTGGGTGTCTTGGTTGTACCTCTGCCTACATCTTTGGGGATATGGGCGTGAAGATACTTTAATTTTTAACCTACACAATTATTATAACATTGGTTGTAAACATTGGACACACATGGATTATAATATTGGTTGTAAACTAATGTTTGCATCCGTGTAGAACGCAAATTTAATCCAAAATTTGATTTGTGTCAAACAAAGTTTCCAAAAAGGCTACCTTTGTGGAAGGCATGATTGGCTCGTGATTACAACCGTCTGGATGTTGCTTTACTTATCTTGAGCAGTGTTCAACAATTGACACAATTTTCTTTTCTTGAATCTACTGGTTTACCTTGACCAAACATTTCAAAGATAACAATAAACAACCGTGTAATAGATTATAAATGTCAGTAGTACTTGAATTTTGTTTCGGTTTTTAGAAAAAAAAAAGTATCTTCACGCCCATATCCCCGAAGAGGTAGGCAGAGGTACAACCAAGGCACCCACGACTAGCCGAAGACACTGAGTCCCACAATGTGATAGGTGGCAAGCCTATCGCCAACCGGGCACATTTCCAATCCCGACCAACATTTTTTTATTAGAAAATTGGAAAAATCTAATTTTCTTTTTGTTGGCCGACCCGGGATTCGAACCCCGGGCCTCATGCAGTCAAGTCCAACACCCGGACCGCTAGACCACAGAGGCGATCAGGCGGTTTTTAGAAATCTATGAAATATCGTTATTTTTTAACTTTATGTGTATTTACATATCTATGTAACGAAATCTTATAAAGTATTTTACACTCACTTTGAAAGGTAGGCGTGAATTGAAACTTAGTACATTTATCGAGGGCCGAGGACAGCGCAATAATAAAAAAGTTGGTATGTCATGACCAGCACCTTCAGGATCTGGTGCCAAACGCAAAATATTCCCTTTTTGGAGCTTTAATCGCGTGCGTTGGGTAAACGGTTAAAGTTGGACAAAAATCATATATATGCCATAAATTGTCCACTTTTAATTTAAAAGTTATATCTTCAGTCTGCAAAACCGTATACCTAAAATGTTTAATCCTATTAATGTTATAAATGCAAAAGTTTGTGTGTTTGTTCGTTACTAATTCACGCAAAAACTGTTGAATCATATTTATTGAAATTTGGCACACATAGAGGGTAACTTGGTTAATCCAGACAAACAAACTTTCGCATTCATAATCTTATTAAGATTCATATGAAAATTCTCTTGACACGCTAAAGAATTGGGAAAATTAATCCATCCGTTCACACATGATGCTTGATGTGACCAAGGGTAACAGGAATTCATTTTTAAAGACATTTTTTTCTTACAATTACTTGTCTGAAAAATTTCATTCATTTTTAGTGGAAATGTTTTCTGACAAAATACACAACATACTTTTGACGATAATTGTTATTTGTCTTTAATAGCTTCATTATTTTAAAATTAACATTGTTTGTCATTAGCACTAATGAATATGTATCTTAGTTACTAATCTAAATAGCTAATTGTTTATACTTTTGTGCTAAATTGGGTAGGTAGGTAGACAATGGTGGACAAATAACAAATTATACTAATTGAGGTTAAGTAATGGCATTTTATTACACACATGAGTCACAAAAGAATGTGCGAAAATAATTTAGATTATTTAGGAAGAGTCATGATGGATATTTGTTACGCTATTGCTCTACGCTGCTATTGTTTATGGTTCTTTTGTTAAAAGATAAATTATTATTTCGAGGTGTTCCCGATTATTTAGGAAGAGTCTTGATGTAATGATGGATAATTGTTACACGATTGCTCGGCCAATAGCCAACCATTTTTATGGTTCTTTTTTTAAAGATAGTTATGATTCCAAGGTGGTCCCGATTATTTAGGAAGAGTCATGATATAATGCAGGATATTTGTTACACGATTGCTTGGCCAATAGCCAACCATTTTTATAGTTCTATTTTTAGAAATATAGTTCACGATTCCAAGGTGGTCCCGATTATTTAGGAAAAGTCATGGTGTCATGATGCCTATTCATTACGCGATTGCTCGGCTAATAGCCAACCATTTTTATGGTTCTTTTTTTAAAAAGACAGTTCTTGATTTCGAGGTGGTCAAATATTAATTTTTCCATGATCCGTGGCTTTTGAGTTATACTTAACAGTGCATACATTTCTCGTTTATCATTGATGAGGTTGGCAAATAGTTGGATGATAGAAACTGTTGGAGTCGAACAAGCAGATGGCATAATACGCCAACCGGTAACTTATCCAATTCCGGGCAACGCTGTTTTTTTTATAAAATTTAAAACACACCACGGTCTCAGTTGTCAATGTCAATTATGTTGTCTTAACTCTTAAACAATACCTATTTCCATATCTAATATTATGTTGTTTAAAAGCTGTGTTTGTACATTAAAGATACCCGAAAAGGATACTGTTCAAAATTACAAAGACATTTTTGAACTTGATTTTTTTTGTTACGGTGATACACTCATCACTTGAAACTTTTTCAAGTATTAAATTTTTGAAAGACATTGGTTCAAATTTCAATATATTCTAATTCTCAAAGTCGGTTCAAAACCATGGCGGAGCGAAAGCCGCTGCGTAGGCTAGTCTTAAATATTATTATATTTTGTTATTACGCTTGAATAGCATTTTAGGTCATTGATTTTTATTATACATAATTAGTTTAACTACACCGTTTAAAAGTTTTGATAAAATTAATTAGCAGTTTGATTAATTTAATGAATTTAAAATTGTAATTTAATCAATTACCTATACATAATTACCTAGTACAATACTGTTACTTATTCTTTACTTATTTTAATTATTTACTTCTTCCTTTTCTCATAAATAACCAGGATAATGTTATTCTTCTAAACTACAAATTTGGTATTTACGATTTGTTTTGGTTTCCAATGGAAAAACTTGCAGTAGTTACCACGTAGATACATTTCAAGTGTACATACATTTTTAAAATGTAAATAAATTTAACCCTAGCTCACATAAACTACCATCATTTCCAAAGCTAGCCATTCAAGAAAAGGAACGGCCAAACAGACTCCCTGGCAATTAGGACCATGTACTATCTGCGCTTCATGTACCAGCTTTCAAGTCAGCAGTTATGTTAGTGAAATCTGAAATATATCAAATATAACACTTTTAAACAAAAGATCCGCATCAAAGTCTTAAGAATCTCAATGTCGATTCTACCTATGACCATGATGTATCTGCGTAAAAAAACAACATGTTATGACCAAAATATTATGTTTTTTATTGCTTTTCAAAATAATCTCCTTTACATTTTAAACATTTTTTCATGCGATCGAACCATTTTTTAAAACAGGAGGACCACAGATCTGAAGGCATGCTTTCTACGTGCTGACTGAACGCTATCACTGCCTTTTAGGAGTTGTTAAAAGTAAAACCTCGCATCAAATCTTTGATTTTGGGGAAAATACAGAAATCACAGGGTGCTAGGTCGGGGCTATGCGCAAGATGAGTGACGAGATGTACTTTTTCGGAAGCTAAAAATGACTTTATTTTCTTGGCCGCGTTATCATAGTATAAAAAAATGCTGCTTTTTGGTCGTCTTTCGCGAACTTTTTCTAACACCCTGGGCTTAAAACAAATGTTAGAATACCACTCGGCATTAACACTTTTTTGATCTTCAAGTGGAATTGTACAGATGGGACCCGTAGCTGAGAAAAAAAACGCGATCATTTTTTTTGCCAACGTTTCTCGTCTGTCTCAATTTTGTTGGCCTGTTCTCATTTTGAAACACCTATTCACAAGATTGCTGTTTTTTTTTCGGGTTCAAAACACTAAATCCACGTTTCGTCTCCCGAGACAATGTCATAAACAGTATTAGAATGTCCTTGGTCATACTTTAGTAGCATCAGTGAGCACTATTCCACGCGAGCCCGCTTCTGTTCCGCTGTTAGTTCATGAGGGATCCGACGACAACAAAGTTTCCGAACTTTCTATTCTTCGTGTAACATTTTCTAAATTTGGCTCATACCAATCCCCAATAGTCCTGGAATTGTCTCATACGTAATCCGGGGGCTTTCTTCAATTAATCGCTTAGCAGTAGCCACATTATTTTCGTTAACGGCAGTTGAAGGCCGTCCTTTACGAAATTCGTCATGTAAAGAAACTCGACCTCTCTCAAATTTACGGTGCTCAAATAAGGTGCTTCTCTCCCAGAAGAATTTTAAATACAAGCGGTACAGTCTTGCGGAGAAAGAGAACTTTTCAAATCATAAAAAATCATCTCTCTAAAATCTTTTCGACTTAATTCCATTTTCGTTGCATGCGTAGAACTTTAATGTGTGATAAAAAAACAATTGACAAATATTTCCCACCAATTGTTTTTTTTATAACTAAGAATTTTGCAACGTTTTAAAAATATAACATTCGAAATTCATATAGTTCTGATAAGCTAGAAGTGCAAAACTTTTAGTGATTCCCATGTATCTACACCTCGCATGTAGTTAATATTTTTTTTAGTTTCGGTTCTATCTATGTAGAGACCTCCTACGTTTGTACAGGGTGCCACAGGAGACCCTTAGGAAGCCATACGAGCTGTGTTAAAAATATTTAAACAAATGTGACTTGTAAAAAATGCAGTTACATTACGCGTAAACTAAACCTAGCAAAGCGTATCCATAGCATAGACATACTTTACGGTGCCGTTAGTATTAGCAGGGTTGCTAACACTGATAATATAAAGTAATGTTTTTTTTTTAATTTTGTAGGATAGAATTCTTTTTGGGGTTAATTTTTTAAAATATCTTACATAAGCTACATAGTGCTCGATAGCCATACACCGAGCTCTGGCTTCCTAAGGGCACTCTGTATGCCTACAGTCTAGTTCTAGTTTGGATCCCTATTATGTTTGGGAGAAAGTGGCCGTGACGAATATATAACTTTTAGTTTTGGAGGCTAAGGTACCCTAAAACGAATTGACTTGCAAGGATAGCTATAGCCTTATCAAACTTTTATCAATTCGTCCTCCCTCAAGCTACCAATTACTTTTGCCGATATTGATTATAAATACTTGCCCCAGTTACTGTCGAGGTGCCAGTGAAATGCAGGTCACATCGGTGTTTAATTAAAGAAGAATATACAAAATATTTATACCTTTTGAATTCCTTTGTTTGTTTGTGATTCATGCTGGCGAATCTGTGGGCCAAACCAAAGGGGATCTAGCTAACTACAAACCTATCTAATTCAAAACTACAAGTTTTCCCCCATGTTGGTCCGGGCTCCTTTGCAGAATAGACCATCTGTCTTCCTGCCAGGCAGCTCGTAAAAGGCGAGCATAGGCTTACCGTCACTAACGCCGTGACATTTCGCAGCGATTCACCCGGATTGGTACCACCGCCTTATCTATTCCTGCCGCCATAACGTCAGACGTGTTTTGGTTCGGAGGGTAAGGTAGCCGGTAAAGTTACTTTTTTTGCTCGAGGCCTAACATCCCGGTCTCAGGTTGGTAACGTGCCATTACCACCTTTAGTGTCTCTAGGCGGCGTGAATTTCTTACCATCAGGAAATCCGTCTGCTTGTTTGCCTTCCAATATCATAAAAAGAAGGACGTTATTACTGTTAAGAAAAGAGCACTATGGTATTTTAACTCTAAAGTTTCTTACGACAACTACTAGAGGCGCCACTTTCCATACTTGACGATTTTAACGTCGAGTTGCCTCTTTATTTCGTTGCTCTACTTTGGTACTGAGTAACAAAAATCCGCGCCGATGCGATGCGGCTCGGCCCGCATCAGTGGGCTTTACAATGCGATGCGCCCGACACGCTCCGCTCCGTCAACAGTGGGCGCAATAAAAAAAGCAACAAAAAATGTGCTTTTTCAATCTTCTAATAAAAAAGAACGTTGCCCGGGATGGGATTTGTGCCCGGTTGTCGATTCGCTGGCCTGATCACATTGTCGAACGTAGTGTCTTTGGCTAGTCGTGGGTGCCTTGTTTGTGCGTCTGCCTACATCTTCGAGGATATCAGCGTAAAGACATTTATTTTAAGGCGCTTACTTATATGGCATTTTTTGATTGGTTTACATATCCAAAGTGCGTTGATAGTAGCTGAGATCAGTAGATATTATATTGTCTTTGATAGTAGGTAAGGAAAGGACCAAACTAAAGGTAAACAATTCGTAAGTTATTTGAACAACTTACGTCGATCGGTTACAAACGTCGGATTACATCACAGGTAGTATTAATTTTATCTAGAAAATAGATCAAAATCTCTTATCACAATACGAATTCTTATCAAACTACCAGTATTTGAAGATATATCTTTACTCACAGTTCGTATTTGAATCAAACCTTACGTTATAAGTGCCACGAGTCTTGCAACAGGTAACATTTATTTTATGAGATTTGCTGGACATTTTTTGAAAAATTAGCCTGTTTGATCTAGCGACCCGGCGTCGAACTAGACTTTTTGACTTCCTGGGTTCGATTCCCTATGTCGGGCAATGATTACAAATTGTGCATTTTCAATGCATTTTCAAAAGTCTTGGTGTCTTCGGCTAATCGTGGGTACCCTGGTTGTGCCTTTGTCTACCTCTTCAAGGATATGGGAGCGAAGATAATTTTATACTTTTATTTTTAAAAACAGCAAAGACTTGTCGATTTTTGGTCCCCGTGTTGGTCTGGGTCTCTTGTAGAATATACCACCTGCCACCCAGGCAGCTCGTCAGAAGCGGGCAAAGATTAAAGGGTCGTTACCACCAAGCCCGCTTGTGGTAAAGTGCAACTTGCCTTGGTCGGGATCCACCGCCTCATCTACTCCTGCTGCCATATTAACTGTCATGTTCCGCTCCGGAGAGTAGGGTAGCTGGTATGCTTACTGCGCTTGTTCGCTGTGTTATTATATTAAGAAATAAATTTTATGGTTTAGTAGAAAAATACTATTGATATTTATATATCTTTATTTTTATTAAAATGTTTGGATATCTTACATAAATTTGTTCTAGATAGAGTTATCTGAAGGAAAATCTGGTGCATTTGATACTTACAGATAGGTCGTAAAGAATCGTAAGAGGCGTGTTTGCATTAAATAAAAAAAAGTATCTTCACGCCCATATCCCCGAAGAGGTAGTCACCCCATTTAATTTTTCTTTAAAATAAATTTAGGTTGACTGGTAGAGAATGTCATGTAGCATTAAGTCCACCTTTGTACACCATAGTGCATGAATTTTAAATAAATTAATAATAATAATGTAAAGATGGACTTCTTTTGAAACAATAAAAAACGTGCTGTAAACAAATTAACATTTTTTGATAAAATGCCGATTAGTCACCTTTATTACAAGGTTAACTAAACAAACGTCCGGAAATAAGTTCTCATAAATTATAATTAATTGTTACAAAATAATATAATTTCGAAACAATAGCACATTTAGTGTGGAAACACCGATAATAATAAACTTTGTTATAAAATGAACAAAAGAATAAGTTTAAACATGATATTACTACTTTGCCAATCGTTGCTTACGATTTGGTCACTTGAACTCTTTGTATTTCGAAATCCTAATTCAAAACAGGCTCTATAAGCAGGTGACTACTGAGTACCTACGTAAAATGTTAGGAAGGAATTCCATTAATAAATTAAAGTTCTCTGCTTGTACTTTTACGGACTTGGACTTAAAGATATGTAAAGTATAGTAGTACCGCCTCGTTGGTCGAGTGGCTAGCGTACTCGCCTAGCTGCATCGATGAATCGCGAGGCTCGGGTTCGATTCCCGACGGATGCAGGCATTTGTGTGATGAACATTTAGATGTCTGCATTTCCGGGTCTGGGTGCTTATTAAATTTATTCTGGTATCTATTTAAGTATTTTCCTTTGCATTAGAATCGTTGACTAACACCCATAACACAACCATATAATTTGCTTAATTTGGGGTAAGATTTAATTTGTGTAACTTGTCCAGGGATATTTATTTATTTATGTATGTAAATGAAATATGTTTGAATCAAATTATGTAGTTGCATTTTCCTCTTTTTTCATATAATAGTAATGGAAGGCAAACTAGCAGACTGATTTCCTGATGGTAGGAAATTATCGCCGCCTAGAGACACCAAAGGTGGTAATGGTGCATTGCCAACCTGAGGCTGGGATATTATGCCTCGAGCAAAAGTAAGTTTACCGGCTACCTTGCCCTCCGAACCGGAACACGTCAACGGCAAGCGATTGACGTTATCGAAAATACCCTGGGCTTAACACAGCCACGATATCCTCTACCGAAACAAATCAAGATACCACCCTAAGCCGAGGTACGGTCTCACCGGAGACACCCTTAGGGAGGGGGGTCACAGGCCCCACCCAAAATTCAATCTCTGGCTGAGCACTCTGCTCGCCCACGAGCCCGGTGACGTTGTTAAAGTCTATAGACGTACACAACATTAGTCATTTCGAAAAAAAATAGAATATCGAAAATATTAGAAAACTTTATCTTAGAGATGTATTCAAAGGCTTATAATAGCCAATTTCAATAATCATGAAAATCCTGAAGTTATTGTTACTGGAGGTTACATTTTTAACAAAGACCTGACTCTCACTAATATAGCGGCCTCTCTTTTAGAGTCTTGCAATGACAATTAACAAAGTCGGAATGAAAGAGAGTACTGACCTTTCGACCTGACGAGAGTCTTTCATTGGAGTGCGTCAGTAGTATTTGGAAATGACATCAGTACGGTTACTCTTGAAGCTCGATTCAATCAATGTTGACAATTGGAATCGAGTATGACATTTTAGGAACTCTTAAATAAAATACTGGCTAAATATTAACATTTAGTTAATAGTAAACAATACATTATTTCGGGCTCGTTAATTTATTTGTAACTTGTTGATATTCGCTAGTACTGTGTTTAAAAGTACCTAAAATGACATTTACAAATCTAGTTTCCAATTCGCATGATATCGAGATCCAAGAGTAACCCTACTGTGTTAGGAGAGTTACCTCCAGTAGTATTATAGTTATGTGCTTGAGATCTATAAACCAAGCAACCAGTTATTTTTCAATAATTAACAAAAATACCTTAACAATAAAACTCTAGTAGACCTATCTCTATCTGTAGATAGATTATTTAATTAGGTCGTTATTTAAAAAGTAATCATGAGTTGTCACTTGGACAGAAATTTATGATTTGATGAATCTTAAACCTTGACTTAATTTTATGTGCTTTTATAAAATAAGGGTTCTAATGGTATTACAAATATGGCGTCGAAAATTAAAAAAATCTGCCATCTTCGCTAGAGTTAGAATTGTTAGCTCAAATCAGGTTCGGATTCGGGTTCAATACTTTAATATTCGTCATTCGTCCAAAAATATGACCTGATAAGGAATAAGTGGTCCCCAAAATGGATTAAAAAGATTTGTACTTTGATTTTTTATCCAAATACTTTCAGTAGTACATGTATGTAATTTCACTGGTCAAATGGTCATATGTTTCGCACACTTAACTACCTGCAGTGGCTGCATTATTTTCAGTACGTACATCTCAACTAGCATGTAGCAATTTATAATTAAAACTAAACATTGGTATGGCTTTCTTCTTGACTACAACTGAATGACAAAAAAATTAGAAACACTAATGATTTTATTTATACTGCCTTATAAATGTGCGTGAAAAGTAGGTTCCTCTGTCTTTCGCGAGCAAAATGAAGGCTTATTCTACGTCTTAATTCCGCAAAGTACGCCTGGTTCCATAAAATACGCGGGTAAAACATAATCAGGAAAATTATTTCTTTTACTTTAATACTAATCTCTTTAAGAATCTTTGACACTGCTACCTTTCAATGCCACAGATAACACTTAATATCTTACAAATAAAAATTAAAAAAAAACCTATGTAGTAGTATGTGTCGTACCTAATAGTGAAACTTTTGTAATTATGGCTCTAGATATATTCATATTTCAAATGTTACGTTTGTTTAGTATCTTATTTTAAATGAAACTTTTTGTATGAGAAAAGTACAGGTAGGGTTTGACGAACCTTATTTCCATTTCCCTTGGTCATCGCATTACGCATGAACGGATGAGCCACTTTTGCTATTTTTTTTGTCGTGTTAACGTCGTGTGAAAAAAATCGATATTCGTAGATAGTACAGGACAGTTTTCAGCTAAGCTAGTATTTTATAATTGTTATCATTTTTTTTATATCATGTATCTAATGATTGTGGCAAGATAAACTGTGTGATTAGATTATATTTAGATCTTTGTCAGCTGTTACTTATTCTAATTACTTTAATTAGGCGTCCTAGTTTCAAGGTACCGAACAGCTAAATTATATTGATTAGACATGATTTAAATAGTGCTATCCTGCATAATATGAGGGCAAATGGTATACCTATTAAAGTAAGAGGCTTACTGCTGCACTCAGAGACATCAAATAACTTTTAATCTATTTGTATAAAAATATCGACTTAATGACTGATTAAAAGATAATTGAAGTCTGAGTGGTCCGTTACAATTAGTAAATGTATCATTAACATTTTTTTCTCCATGTTTTGTCTATTTTAATTAAAGTAGTATAAGAATCATGTGCTTGTTACCTTTCAAATATAAAATAAATGCAGGTAATAAAATATTAGACACAATTTATCACTTGTATCTTATACAGTATATTTTTATTATTTTATAGCGAAATCGGTTTGTTAACAGAAAAAAAATATACAGATAAATGGTGTCTAAAATGGGATTTCACCAAGTGCCGACGACAAGAAGTTCGCAGTTGATACGCTATAATTTCCCAGTCGATAGTTATCGTCGCAGTAAGTTATGTCTAAACAATAGAGGCTAAAACTAAGTTCCTACTGTGATCCTACGAGTAGTCTATGGTTTTAATATCAGATTAAGTTGTTTCATCTTATATATAAAATTCTTGTGTCACAATGTTCGTTCCCATACTCCTCCGAAAAGGCTTGAACGACTCTCATGAAATTTTCTGAGCATATTGAGTAGGTCTGAGAATCGGCCAACATCTATTTTTCGTAATCCTAAGTAATGAGGGTGAATCAATGCAAAAAAAATAGCAGTACAATATCTACCGGGTCAGCTAGTAAGATATAATATAACATGAAGTTAGGTTTCTATCTCATTTGTTACAAGAGGGTTAATATAAGTTTGACGTTCCTCTTTCTCTCCTTTTTTCTGTATGTGTGTAAGAGTGTGTGTTTCTCTATTTCTGTCATTATAATTCCTAAACTATTGTCTCTAGATTTCCGTGTGGCACTGCCGGCATGTTAATGCATATCAGCATAAAAACATCAATACATTTTATATTTCTCTCATTTCAGAGGCCTTATCACAACCCAAGATGTCGAGTGGTGGAGCAACGGGGCCACTGCTGTTCTCAGTCGTCGCTGCTGTCCTGGGAATGTTGCAGTTTGGCTTCAATACTGGAGTCATTAATGCACCGAAAGATTTCATTGAAAACTTCATAAACGAAAATTATGACTTAAACTCCGGAGTAATATTCAGCGTTATTGTGAGCATCTTTGCTGTTGGTGGCATGATTGGTTGCCCTCTAGCCAGTTATGTCGCGGATAAGCGAGGGAGAAAATTCGCATTACTCTGTAATGCTGCGTTTGGCGTAATTGGAGCCGTTTTTATGGGATTCAGCAAATCAGCTACATCTCTAGCTATGCTTATTATCGGACGATTCTTAATCGGTATAAATTGTGGATTTGCCACTACTGCTTCTCCAACATATGTATCGGAAGTGGCACCAGTGAGATTAAGAGGAGCCTTTGGTACTGTCAATCAGTTAGCTGTAGCTTTTGGTATGGTTGGAGGACAGATTCTAGGTATCGATGTTATTTTGGGAAGCAATGATGGATGGCCTTGGCTTTTGGGACTGGCCATAGTCCCATCTGCTCTTCAATGCGCAATGTTACCATTTGCACCAGAATCTCCAAGATACCTTTTACTATCACAGGGAAATGAAGAAGAAGCTAGAAACGTGTTAGTGAAAATTAGAGGAACGAACGAAGTTGAAGATGAAATAAAGAATATGCAAGATGAAGATCAAGCTGCGCAACAAGAAGAGAAGTTCAGTATAGGGGATTTGTTCCGTATCAAGGCTTTACGTACGCCTCTTATAATAGGTATTGTGATGCATTTATCACAACAATTAGGAGGAATCAACGCTGTTCTATATTATTCATCAACTATATTTGTAAGAGCTGGTCTCAGTGATAGAGATGCGCGTCTCGCTTCAATCGGGGTTGGTAGTATGCTCTTTGTTATGGCTTTAGTATCGATTCCTTTAATGGATCGTTTAGGAAGGCGTACCCTACAGTTATGCGGTCTTGGTGGCATGACCCTATTTTCTGTTCTAATGACTATAGCCTTCTTTACATATGAAAATAATACTACCATGAGCATATTTGCTGTACTATTCACGTTATTATATGTTGCATTCTTTGGTGTAGGACCAAGTTCTATTCCTTGGATGATATTATCTGAATTGTTTGGCCAAGGTGCTAGAAGTGCAGCAGTTAGTGTTGGAGCGTTAGTTAATTGGTTCGCTAACTTTATAGTTGGCCTAACATTCTTACCTTTATCGGAATTATTAGGTAATTTTGTATTCTTGCCTTTTACTGTCCTCTTGATTATATTCTTCGCTTTCACATACTTTAAATTACCAGAAACCAAAAACAGGACAATTGAAGAAGTGACGGCTCTATTTAAAAAATGAAATCGTATTACCAGACATAAGCTACATTCCATAGGAATTTTTGCTATATGTGTATTATACAATTGTGATAGTTACTATAGTCTTGTTCCTTTTTCGGCACTTTGGTAACCTTTTTTAAAGGAAGGGTAATTAGTATTTATTTCAAATCATTGAAGATTTTAAAATAACATTAGGAAGACTGAAATTACACTTACTCTAAATACTATGTACTATTTCCAAATAAAGTACTTACTAACAATAATTAAAGGTATTACTTGGTAGGATAAGCTTGTTTAATATAGACATAAATTATATTTATTGTAATACATATTATTATTATAAAAATATTCATACACGTTATATATTCTTGTCTGTACTAAGGAAAAATTACAAATCAAAATGATAGGTTGTATTAAAATTTTGGTTTTGAAGTCAAAGACAAGAGTGCACGTTTTTTAAAATTGTTGAAATTTTTAAAGACTAAGGCCCGCTTGCACGTTCCAGGGTTAAATATTTAACTCAAAGTTGGTTTCTAACATAGGACTTATATATATAAGGTCACTTTTCGTTGTAATTTTATAACTAAAAACGGGCTCACCTATCCAAACCACTTGTTTAGGCTTTGTTTGGGACATTTAGTAGACGGTTTATGTGAAGATTGCATGAAATTTGTTAATGGGTATTTTTTAAGTGAAATCGAAACTTTTTTCATATGGGGATTGTGCTATCATATTGAAACTTTTTTCAGTTTTTTTCTTTTTTTTGTTTTGTTGTATTATGTCATTAATGCGATCATATACATAGCGAAGCACGTACCGGGCCGCTAGTTCAATATAGAATTGACAGTTTAACCCGTTAATAAACTTAACCCAGAAACGTGCAAGTGGCCCTAAGTTTACATGTCAGTACAGTGTAATTATTGCATTTATGAAAACTGCATCATGAATATCATTAAACGTTACAAATCATGATTTTTTATTACACATGCACATTTTTTTACGGGAAAAGAGTTATTATTTTTTATCTGGACATAAAACAAACTGTAACACTTCGTTATTTAAATTTTAATGTAAATTACTACCGCAAAATCTGATTTGGGAAATTGCATTGAATATAAATAAATCTATGATTAGTATAATAATTTTCGAAAAAAGATGATAGCATTTCATAAAAAATAATAGGATGCCTTATCATAATAAAATCTTCTCATTTGAGATAAATAAAATCACTAATTTTTTTAAATCACTTTTGTCTTTGATCATAACAATGGTGACAATTCTGATGAGCACCAACTAAATTTATATTAAGTGTGTGCTATCTTTTTCCAATGAAACAAAAAGAAATAAGATAAAATATTTGGTATATGTCAGATTAGTTGGGACATGTCAATTATTGACGGTTTTAATCAGTTTTCTGAGAAATAGATTAAAACTGTAAAAATTACACATAAAAACTAATCTCACAGCACTAAACGTGTTTAGTCTCTTTCTAATAAGAAGATAGCGATAACTTAAAATTTGTTTAGTAAATGCAGAATAAAAATGATGCCATTATTTAGTAGGTACTGCAGCTTGATCAGATTTTATTTGCTGAATTAAAATTACTCAAACTTTTACCAACCCTATACTTTGACATTCCACGATCAAATCACTCGCATATTATCCGAGTGGTGTCAAGAGTCTCCGAAACTAGCGTGTTTGTATGAAAAGGGTAATGAATGTGAAGGAAGCTAGACAGGTTTGTCAGGATAGCGAGGTTTGGCACTCGATACTCTCTGCCTACCCCGTAAGGGACTTGGCGTGAAGATATGGATGTATGTATGAATATTTTAACCCAAAAATATTAGGTTTGCCAAAAGAGTAAATAAACATTTTTCATTTTACAAAATTGATAGTAGTTAATTTAATTTTTTTACAAAAGCATTTAGGCATTCAAAAATGTAAAAAAACGAAAACTTAAACTAAAACCACTTTAACTTTTTAATCTGAAGAATACTTCAAAATTGTAACATAGGAATTAAATCTGATCTCACTGAATAGTACCTAGATACAGTTAAAACATAGGACTAAGTGTATAATGTAAATATTTTTCGTCCTATGTAATATTTTCAATAAATCGGTTCAATCATTAGTATGATTTAACATTTTGGTGCTTATTTATTCATACTCGTACATAATAACTGTACATAACTTATTTACAGTGCCTTAGAGTTATTGTTTTGTACATTCCCTTTAATACCAATTTTGATATTCTAATTATTTAATGTTTAAGATCACATTTTATTTGATTTAATGTTAAGCAGCTATTAATAAATTTTTTATTAATTTTTCACCTACGCTCAATTTAAATATTTTTAAATGAAACGTAGGTAACATACCTTGATTTGAATGTATTTTTTTTAATTAATGTAGAGAAATGTAATAAAAATGCACATAGTAAGGAGTTAATATCGATACATTTTAGTAAATTAAAAATATATTACATAAAGTCTAAACATATTTTAGTATAATCGGCAGTCTATATATTTTAATATTATTACATCATGATATACTGTAATATTATTATAATATTATATGTAGTCTTCACAAAAAAATCCTATTAATATTAAAAATGCGAAATTTTGTGAGTATGGTTGTATGGATGTTCGTTACTCTTTAAAACTGGAACATAGATTGTGACCTGGATTAACATATAAGCCCAATGGCACAATCGATTCCTGTGAAAACGCGGGTAAAACCGCAGGCAACATCTAGTGTAGAAATATTCTTAGACATTCCAATCTCTCTGGCTACCTATGTATTGTAATGTTATCATAGGGATTGTGATAACACATGAAGTAGACTATTATATGAGTACTATTTAAATTATGCGCTTCGGGTATATTCGTCAAGCTTCGGCAAACCGAATGTATTTTAAAGATATCTACATAGAGTTGTTATAAATGATTTAGCTTAAATTTAGATAAGGTTAGCCAATTTAAAAATAAAAGTATAAAGTGTAAAAAGAGTAAAAAGTGTAAAGTCGAAGCGCATTATTTAAATAGTAGTACTGTACATTCTTATCTCTGCGTCTCTTTACTCTAAACATTCCGTAAAACTGTTATTGCAAGGTGAAGCTTCGATACACAAAATATTGTTACGTATTATTATTACGTTATGTATTATGAACTTGTATAATAGTTTGTGCATAAGGGCGTAATTGCAACATTAACCGCCCCTTGTACAGACTGTTTTTTATGACTACACAAAATTTTTTCTCAAACGGAACTGGCTACCTTTTTGGACGTTTGACCATTTACAATATCTGGAATTTATAAGCTCGGATTTACTGCTTCTTAGCCAGAACATGTAGTCTAGTGGTATTTAAAACTTTCTCATTTTTTAATGAAAACCAGTAGGTCTCCAAGATGTAAAATAGTCTGAGTCTATTAAGATTTAGCTGAGGATATGATTTCCAACACACAACTCAAAATTTATGTTTTCAAAAACCTATATACTTAGTTATTTGATTCATTGTAAGATTAGGATTCTAGATCATACAAAATTTAGAAATAATTTTTAAAATTAAACTACTCAAGACCACGAAGGACACACTATGCATTTATGCTAATACATTATGTTCACATTAAAAATTAAATTAGTCAAAATTCATCATAATTTTTAACACATACGTATAAGAGAATCACTACAAAAAATATAAAATTGTACATTTTAGTGACGTGGACACCGTTAATGGGATCCAAATAAGTAAGGATTGTCATATATTTATTAGATACCTATTGTAAAGAAGTTTTGCAAAGAAAGGGGGGTTTTTTATGTGAAACATCTATAGCCGCAGGTAAAACTGATTTCTGGCGTGGCGACGCCTGCCGTGGCGACGCGTCACTACGCTATATGATGGTATATATATACAATCCATATGCAGTAGTGTGTACGGTGTGGACACGCATCGCCATGCGCAATCGACGATATACGATATCTATTATAGTACGTCTACGTATAAGTCTAAAATCGTAATATTTTACTTTATCATCATGACATATTTAGTTCCTATCACAATCTGTTCTTTTCTGAATATTACTTTTACAAAATGATGTCGATGTTTCACATCTGCCAGGCGTCCCGTGACGGCTCACTTTTTTTTTTCTTAATAGTCAACCTTACCGAAAACCAGTCGGTTGAATTTAAATATACTTTTTTCGTGTTACGAGAAAAAACATAAATAAAATGTCAAATAAATTGAAAAATTAATAAATTTAGTATTTTTGTATTGAAGACCTACTTGTAACTACAACTGAATTTTAATATTCAATTTAATTACATTTGATATATGGAGAATTTGACTAAATGGTTTAAAATAACTTACTCAATAAAAAATATTGGAGAGTTTATACCAGTTTTACAAATTCGAAAAGTAATTTAGTTAACAATAAATGTGTATTCTAAAGGTAGTTGAGTCGAAATTCATTGGTTCGTATTAAAATATATATTACACTCGTTAATGTAAAAAGTAAAAGGCACGTGTAACTAGGGCTTGATCTAAGAAGCCTTTGGCCACAAACTGGATCTCAGCGATTGCGGGGCGGTGGCGAGAGCGGCGCGATCTAACACATAGATTCTTATTGAAGTGAACTGGATGTCAGCGGAGCGGGGGCGGAGCGGGCAGCGGTGCCCGAGCGACGAGCGACCGTCAAGCGGTCTCCCTGCGATTGAGTTAACGTAGTGCTGTTCCCCTTTGTATTTAATATTTGTCGATAAATTTAGGTACATCGCAGAATTTTACCGGAGGGAATAATTAGTGATATTTTTGTTAGGTCACCAATTTGGAAAACTAAACATTTAAATAATAAAAAAAGATTATAATATGTGTAAATAAGTTCTAAATTGGAATGTGTAGTTCCTACAATAAAATATTTTAATCAAAAGTTTCTCCAACCATCCCTGTATAACCGTGCAACTTGTTGGGGTATTGTAATAAATTATACGAATCAAAAGCACTCGGTTCAAAAGGTAGTAGCAGTATCGACACCGTGCTCACATCGAACATAACACTTCGTCGCCGCGACATGAGCGATCTGGCCGCTGACATCGAGTTCGGGCATAGCTCGCCGCGCCCGCGCCCGCCCTGCTCTCGCCGTCGCCCCGCAAGTCGCTGAGATCCAGTTTGAGGCCTTATTATTACTGGAGGTTACGCTCCTTAAAGCGCGGTTCCTATAATCAACGAAACGTCATACAAAATTTTAACTATTCGTAGTTCGCCCAAAAGTAACGCAGCGTCACTCATATTTATAAAAATGTTCAGAGTCTCGAAAGCTAGCAACCGTAGTTTGATATATTACTATTGGTACAAACAACTACCAGCCGTAATCAAAACGGCTCGGAACCGGGCATAAATCAGACTTTATATCATTTCCAAATAATGCTGACTCAATGTAACTTTTCTTTTGAATTTGTTGATTAACATCACAAGACTGAGAAAGAGAGGTCAGGACATGAGAGTGAGTTTAGAAATGACATCAGCGGGGTTATTCAGTATCTTTTTAGTGATGATCACTGGGTAATGTACATCAAATGATCATCACTAAAAAGATACAAAATAACCTCGCTGATGTCATTTTCAAACTCACTCTCATGTCCTGGCCTCTTTTGCCCCCTCCTCCCCCCAGGTCTTTGTTAAGAGTGTAACCTTCAGTAGTACTATATCTTCATGATTAAATAATAGCGGGGAACATTTAAAGCAAGTAGTAATTTTAATTCTAGATATTCTCAAAGACCTTAGGACTTCATTGTTTTTCTTGTTTTGAATATTACTTATAGAACTTAGAGTTATACGATAGTTTAAGCATATACTCTGACAGTCTTATTAATAAAAATGGACTCACGTAGGCGTACAATTAAGTTGATATAGTCTGTCTCATATTGTAATAAAGACCATATTGCCAGGTTAAACCTTGGAGTACTTTACTCCATATTTATTAATAAGGCCGTAAAAGAGTAACTTTAGATTAAAATAAAAGCTCATAAAATTAACACCACCCGTCCTAGAAAGTAGTGCCAATGTTCTAAACTATATATTCTTTAATAAATAACTGGCTACTTTAGAGAGCAACATTTCATAATACTTTTAGTAAAACTAAACTTAATTGAACTAAAATTAGGTTTAGTTTTATGTGTTCTCGGTCAACATTTCTATTGCTAAAACTGAAATTAGACAAACTAATTTTATTTAGGTTGTCTTCACATGTCAATTACTTTGCAGTAACCCAACACTAAATCTTGTTTAGTTCAGCCTAGATTAGTCCACGCCAACCTTAATTTTTTGCAGTAGATTTATAATTACTATTATATGAATTACTTTTAGGTTTTGATCTCTACATAAATTATATCCAAGAATTAGAGTCAAAAAAATTTGAACAATTATTTCAATTTACTAAAAATTGTGAAAAAATTCAAAAGTGTTTTAAAAAATGGATTGGTATGGTATCGTTGTACACAATAATTAACAATTTTGGCAAACGTGTGTACGTGTACATAAATTAATTTAATTTGTAAATAAAATATACTGAAGTTCATTTTGGACGTGACAACGTCTTACAATTCGATGGAGCCAGCTGCACGCATCAAAAAAACATGACTCATGCGGCGTTACCTCTGAGGCGTGCCATTTAAGGCTTGAAGTGCAAGCGAAAGC
The DNA here is from genome assembly GCA_002245475.1 of Calephelis virginiensis. Lineage (NCBI taxonomy): Eukaryota > Metazoa > Arthropoda > Insecta > Lepidoptera > Riodinidae > Calephelis > Calephelis virginiensis. Next base: position 93,622 of record NJDC01005810.1, on the reverse strand, counting down.
GCGGAACGAGAGGCACAATCGGCCTCCGTCTTATGACGTTGTCACGTTCAACTATCATCGGTAAATCGACTTTACAGACCGCTTTTAGGTTTTACTTGCACTGAAACTAATATTGGCAATAAGAATAAAAATAGTCCGAACGAAAAGTCAAAAATAGATTTATAAATTAAACAACTAGCAATAGTAAAATATTTAATTAAATCACCGTTGCTTTGCGTAAATCCCTAAAAATAGATGTAGAATGAGCCCTTATTTTGCTAATTCCGCGAAATTATTTGGTGGCTATCTTCCAAGTAACATCGACATGAGAAACTCTACGAACGTTCCTACTGGCCACCACCACGACCAATAGCTTATGCTTAGGCATGTTAGCCAACGGGAAAACGGGATAAGCAATACTTTCAACCATGCAAACTGTTAGCATCTGTTAACATCAAGCAATACGAAATTCGCCAGGTCGACTAGTACTGGATAACTAAATACCCCTGGACAAATCACAATTTATGTTGATCAGACGAACACCTGCCGACGAACACCCGTCGGAAATCGAACCTGAGCTTTGCGGTTGGCCAGTGGAGCTAAGCATGTACGCTAACTCCTTTGCCTACTAGGACGTCAAAGATATCACGGAACTTTCACTCATGTATTTTTCTCATGATGTTTATGTTTGAGATATATTTTGAAAATCCTTTTCTTAGCTACAAACTAACTAGACAAGTAAAGTTACACCGTTTTACTACAAAAAAAAATAAAGCTAACTCACTTTAATGTAAACTGATATTTCTTTCGTTTTGACAGAATAAGAAAAGCAAAAACGAAATGACAGAAAGGCAAAAGAAAGATAAGAGGAAGGCAGTGGTACAACCTCTTGGGATACTTTTGAATCCGATGTCATGCGAATTAGAAATTGGAATCGTATATGTCATTAAAGGTTATTTTGAAGACAGCTCTAGCGGATTATTAAAATTATTTATTTATTTTTTACTTAATGTTAATTATTCGCCGGTATTGTGTTCAAGAGTACCTTAAATGACATACTCTATTCCAATTTCATGAATTGACCGCCTCGTTGGTCGAGTGGCTAGTACACGCCTGACTACACCGACCAACCGCGAGGCTCGGGTTCGATTCCCGACAGGGGCATGCTTTTGTGTGATGAACATTTAGAGGTCTCTATTTCCGGGTCTGGGTGTTTATTAAATATCTGGTATCTATTTAAGTATTTCTATGTATTAGTATCATTGACTAACACCCATAACACAAGCATATAATTTGCTTACGTTGGGGTTGGATTCAATTTGTGTAAATTGTCCAGGGATATTAATTACTATTGAGCTTCAAAAGTAACCCTACAGACTACAAAGTCAATAGCTACTACTATCAAACTTCTCATGTCCTTCGCCTTGTTATCCTTGGCACACGCCTTATTCTACTTTAGAAGTACAGTACTACTATTTAAATAATGCGCTTCGGCTTTACACTTTTTATTCTTTTGACACTTTATAGGTACTCTTGTCTTTAAATTAGCTGACCTAATCTAAATTTAAGCGCAATTATTAATTATGTGTAATAACAACTCTGTATAGATATCTTTAAAATACATTCGGATTTCTGAAGCTTGACGAATATAGCCGAAGCGCATAATTTAAATAGCACTACTGTAAAATAAATGGTTGAACGAGGTATATCTTTATTTGATACTCATTTGTCATCTATACACGATATATTCTTATTTCCAGTTGTTAATCGTTATCAATAAAGAATTGATTAATTTATAAAGAGTTTGGCTTTCTCTTTCGACTGAATGAAGTGGTTTATTTTTTTTTTTTATGATATTGGAAGGCAAACAAACAGACGGATTTCCTGATGGCAAGAAATTCACGCAGACTAGAAGACATACAAGGTGGTAATGGGGCGCTGCCAACGTGAGGCTGGAATGTTTGGCCTCGATCAAAAGTAAGTTTACCGGCTACCTTATCCTCCGAACCGGAACACGTCAACGGCAAGCACTGACTTTGTGGCGGCAGGAATAGGTAAGGCGGTGGGTGGTACCAATCCGGGCAAGTCGTTGCAAAACTCTACCACCTTGCCTTTTACGAGCTGTCTGGCAGGAAAGCAGATCTTTTATATGTAGGTATATCTATGTATGTAAAATTTAAGTCATAGTTCTTAGAATGTAATTTTTTTAATTTACGTTTAGATTTTCATAATTTCCATTATAGTTAAGAAGCTGAATCTTCTAAGCACAAATATAAAACTCATGGTTATTCAGATACAAAAGCAAAATCCTAAAAAGTCGTCTACTTTTTTAAGATTTTTCTTAATTCGTTCAGGTGGTAAATAATTAAAAATACATAAAACAATAACTCGCAAAACTGCAAAATTGCCGAACACACATAAGGGGTAATTCGGATACCCCAAGGGTGATTCCGCCTCTGTAATTCCGCTCGACACGACTTTTTAGGACATTCTGTATAAGATATCATCATCATCAGCCGGAGGACTTCCACTGCTGGACATAGGCCTCCCACGAACGCCACAAGTCACGGTCACCTCTTGTATCAAGCGACTCCCCGCGACTGACCAGGTCATCAGTCCACCGGGTGGGAGGTCGTCCAACACTACGTCCTCCGGTGCGGGGCCGCCACTCGAGATACTGTATAAGACAGGATTTCCTTAATATTTTATTTCACATAATAATAAAGGTATTATATGGTATATGTGAAATAAAATATTTTTATTTTATTTTATTACGTCAACAAAAAATCCACAGCACAAATGACAGAGTAAACTTATATATATTATACCTAAACTACTGAGTGATACGCTACGTTGGTCAACGATAGTAATATTAAATAATAAATTATGATAGATACTCAGACTAACAAAAACTGCCATTTATGTCCATCGCACAAATACCTAACCTTATTTGGAAAAGAATCCACGGCTTGCGAACGGATGTTGACGTTCGCAGAGGTTAAACGTGTACACTATGCCAATCTTAGGGCCGAAACACAAAACCGTGTTGCGGCGCCGAGCCACTAGATTCGGCAGTAGCGTCATGACCGATTGTAGCGGCGCGGCACTATTTCATTTTAGAGATTTTAGCAAAGCGGCTTCGCAACGCGCTTATGTGTTTTGTTTGTTAACTATACTAATAGTTGACTAACACCCATAACGCAAGCATGTAACTTGCTCACTTTGCATTTTACGCAAAAACGACTAAACGGATGTCTGCCAAAAATTTAGCAGTAGGTAGCTTATAGCTCAGAACAAAATTTAAGATGCTGTTAACTTTGTAACAATTTATTCGTTCCTATCACTATCCACTAAAGGCCACTTTAACGCGCATAAGTTTTCACGGGAAACAGCTTGAATGTTTAGGTCTTGATTAGCAAAGAGAAAATGTAAATGAAACTATAATAAAACGTAACAGAGTATAATTGTTAAGAGTTCATTTGTTACTCTACATTTCTTACACTGTAATAAGTCCCAGACTTTGCTTAAATACAACTCGTACGAATCAACTATGTGCTCCGCTGGAATGTGACCCCTCTCCCGCTAACCACCTGGTCGCCCCGCCTTCGCTGCAAGCGTTCAGTATCGATAGCATCTTTGTTAGTATGAAATTTGGCACACTTATAGTTTATGTGTAGGAGAAGTGGAGAACGCTAATATTTTTTAATACCAATGCTTGTAAAGTATGTTAAATCAATAAATAAAACATTATCCACACTACCATGCATTTGACACACATAAACAAATATATTGATGATAACGATAAAAGATCACAGATGGCGCACTAAAAAGTTTGGGAACAGAGAAGTTGGTCGTGAGAAATGAAGATGGCCGTGAGAAATGAAGATGGCGTTCTTATTAACAAGATATTAAAATTTATTATGGTTGAATTTCGACCAATGGGCTACTAGTATAAATTAAAATGATACTTAAATGAAATCTCAATTAATTCGTACGGATTGTAATCAGTGTGCTTTAATCTAATAATAATAAACTAATGTTTTATCATAAATCAATGTCTTCAACACTTCTAATCAATGTCTAGTTTTTTGAAATTGCCTTCTACACCTCCAAAAATGTCGGTCACTGTCTTAGGTTTTCCTGGTCGTAGAGATTCATTCACTCTCTTTTTACTTTCATTAATAAAAAAAGATTTATTTTTTATAAAACTGGAAATCATTTCACCTGAAAATAATTATTAATTACATGTGATTAACTGATAAAGTTATAACTTAAACGTTATATGTAGTAATATTATATTATAGTAATATTATACTGGCGGCCCTCTCCAGCTTCGTACGGTTACGAGATGTAAATATAAACGTTCATCTTCAATCACTTTATCTGTTAAAGAAAACCGCATCAAAATCCGTTGGTTAGTTTTAAAGATTTAAGCTTAAAAACGGACATAGGGACAGAGGAAGCGACTTTGTTTTACACTATGTAGTGATAAAGTAATTATTAGAGACTAGCTTCCACCCGCGACTCCGTCCGCGCGGATGTCGGTCTGTAACTGAAAAACTAACATTTTTTTCTACGTATTTTTCTAGGATAAAAAGTATTCCATTTTATGCCCAGTTTAATAAGGTATAATTATACCAAGTTTCATCGAAATCGAACCGTTAGTTTTCAGACAGACAGACCATTTTTTTTTAAATCACATATTTGGGTTTGGTATCGATCTAGTAACACCCCCTGCTATTTATTTTTTCAATATTTTCAATGTAGAGAATTGCTATGCTACGAATAGTGATTTTGACGAATACTGAATTTTCAGGTGTGCTCTATAATTTACTAATTATTATGGCATAGTCAGCATAGTACCTAGCTGCCACGTCATTCAAAATTCCTGAAGGGATAATTGAAGAAAAAATAAGAGTTTTAAATGTGCAAGCTTACTTAAAGTTTTCCGTTTTCATTTTATTATTTTTTAAATAATTGGACATGTGCTCGGTTGGCGATAGGCTTGTCACCTATTACATTATTGGCTTAGGTCTTGGGCTAGTCAAGACTGGTTGTGCCCTTGCCTTCTTCGAGGATATGGGTGAGAAGATATTTTTTTTATCTTTTTAATTTAAATTTTGATTACACTGCAAAACGCATGTGAACTTCTAAGTAATGATTTTTCTTTATGAGAGGTTAGAGAACAATCACATGGGTCTCTTGATGGAAAGAGACAAACGTGGCTTATAAATATAGATGTTATAGGTGCATCGCTATCCTGTGTCCAGAATATAAGGCTAATTGTGCAAATCTAGCAGTGACTCTACTCTCCGGACCGGAACATGACAGAGTACATTATGACTCTGTCATGTGCAGGCAGCAGAAATAGATAAGGCGGTGGATTCGTACCCGGGTAAGTTACTGTTTTTGTAGATTGGTTCATGTACCTACATTATTAAAAGTTTTTGCAATTTCCTATGAAAACCTCTTTCTGATTTTTTTAAATCCTGTCAGAAAATCAAAATGACATATAGGTATGTTTCTTACTCTGTATTTCTTCAAAACTCTTATAGCTTCCCCCTAATTCTTTCGGTAAGGCCTCTTTTGGTATAAAGTCTTCGATAGTTTGACTACCCACATAATGAATATGAAGACTATCCAATAACTCTTTTTTTAAGAAAGGACGTACTAGAGACATGGCTTTATCCATAAGATGCGGTATATTTACGAAATGAAAACCTTTTAACTTCATGTATAGGGCTTCCTAAAACAATAAAAATATTTTTATATTTTAAGCGTAATAAATCTGCAAAAACCCAACTGCCATTTCAATTAGTATTTTCTTCGGTTTCTCTGGGATTCCACTATCAGATCCAGACTTGATGACAACGGGACTACCTCAAAACAACGCTCTTCAAATTTTCTTCAAACCAATCTATAAATAAAGGAGAAAACGATTGTGGTAGGTCATTATTATCGAGAAAAATAAAATGTAAGAATCGAAAATAGATTTATACTCCTCCTTTGAATTCGGTTAAAAATCATTCAACCAAACGGTATGCAGTCGTGTGTGGAAACTACCAATCCATCTATATATTAATAAGAGAAGCAAAAACTTTGGACCCCTTTTTACGAATATTGCGCGGACGCAGGAGCATAAAATTTGGCCCACTTCTAGTTTATGTGTAGTAGAAGTGCAGAACGCTAACATTTTTCAATAACAATGCTTATAAAGTACATTAAATCAATAAATAAAACATTAACCACACTACCATGCGTTTGACACACACAAACAAATATATTGATGATAATGATAAAAGATCAGAGATGGAGTACTAAAAAGTTTGGAAACAAAGTAGTTGGTCTTGAGAAATGAAGATGGCGTTCTTATCAGCAATATATTAAAATTTATTATGGTCGAACTTCGAAACCACTAGTTCTAATAAATGCTAAAAACTGTCTTGCACTTTCACGGCTAAACCACGAGCTCGAGAGTACGAGAGTATAGATTCGAGTTCAACATGGGCTATTTTTTTTCCAAAGGACTACATCAGGGAATTGAAAATGTACATGAAAATCTTAACTATTGTACGTTGCCGAAGTCCGCGACTTCGGCAATAGCTAGTCTTTTATGTTTTTATGACAAAATCTCTGACCATGTAATAAGTAGGTAACCTTGAAATACTTCAATTTATGAATGTTAAATTTTGCCTAATCTAGTTATAATCTCAGTCCTTTTTATAAATTGGTCTGAGGTAATAACTATAATTATTTCGGCCAAAATAGCATGAAATCTAGTTGTATCAAATTTAACATTTAAAGATTTGTTTCACATATGTCATAATAACATGTAAATAAAAATGTACAAAATAAAAGTAAAATAAGAAATAAACAAAAGGATGAGGTGACTGACTCATACATTACGGGTTGCACTCCGGGAGTGCCGGCAGAAGTGAAAACTTGAATATTAACGTTGTGCCTTTTTGATATTTTGGAATTGTTAGGGAATAATTTTGCAAGAATTGCTTTAATTATCAGTATGAAAGTAGTATCATTTATGTGGTAGAATATAATATTCATTTACTGCGCTATCGTACACAGACATGATAACACAAACATTCGCGCAAGCGACCTGCGCTGTCTTACAAATTTTCGATCAGGTCACGTGTCCTGACGCGAGTTTAGAAGTTTTTACCCATTCCAAAAAAAGAAATTTTCACTTCAAAAAAAATTTTGCTATCCATCCTTCTGTTCAAGCGTGATGCAATGACCACGTGAAATGGGGATTCATTTTATGGAGTACAGGAAATATTCAACATACTTGCAAATAATAAAACATGTTTCTTATTGCTTGCAGATTTGTTTGGGCAAAATGCGCTAATGTAAGGTCGCTGAGATCCACCAGCAATATGACGCCCGGCCACGTGCCGTCTTCGTACTGCCAAAGGTCCAGGATCATCATACCAACTCTAAAAAATACCAAACCTTTATTCATACCTACTCTATTCAATTAAAAAAATATGCAAATTATGATAACGGCACGATATCTATACTAGTCTATACTAATATTATAAAGAGAAAAAAAATGATTTTTTATTTGTTTGTTTGAAATGAATAGGCTTCGAAACGAACTGGACCGATTTCAAAAATTCTTTGACCTTTAGAATACTTCATTATTCCTGAGTGACATAGGCTTTGTTTTATCAAAATCGGTGCAGTAGAAGCCAAGTAACGCAGACGAGTCATTACTCAACATATATGCTATCCAATCATGGCGTACCAAGCCTTTTAATTATGGTACTAGTATACCATGGTTCAATTACTCTTATTTATCACCTCCGTAATCTAGCGGTCTGGCGTCGGACTTGACACCGTGAGGTCCCGGGTTTGACCCCCGGGTTGGGCAACAAAACAAAATAGAAAATGTGTATTTACAATTTTCTAACAAGAATAACGATACCCGGGATCGGATATGTGCCCGTTTGTCGATAGGCTTGCCACCTATCCCATTATGGGACTTAGTGTCTTTGGCTAGTCTTGGTTGCCTTGGTTGTGTCTCTGCTGATCGAATTATAGCTCAGTTTACATTTTGACTTAGACCACGGGGATTTCTTTAGTAAAGAGGATAAAAATTAGCCTATAGTCTTTGTTTCGGTTTAGTGGGTTTAGCATCAAACACGACGGGGATATAGACAGACAAACATACATTCTAAAATTCTGCTGTTCATATTTTATTCGTCTGCTCTTACTTTAAATATCTTCAATATACAGTATTCACTATTGTTTTGTTATAAGTAAGTATATCAAGTAATAATGCACAATTGTTAAAAAAGGTAAAAAAGCAATGTAAATGGGATTCGACAGAGTTTAGATTTAAAGGTCTTATCGCCTCTGTAGTTTAGTGCCCCAGAGTCGGACTAAATTTCATGAGGTTTAATCCCCGGGTCAAAGAAAATGTGTTTTTTTAGTTTTCCAATAAAAATAATATTGCCCGGGATTGGATATACACCAGGTTGGCGATAGGCTTGCCACCTGTCCATTGTGTTATTTAGTGTTTTCGGCTAGTCGTGGGTGACCTGGTTGCACATAATTTGTTTTAAAAAAACAAAATGTTTGTAATGTACCTTCATTTTTTTTAAGTTTGTGATTTATGCTGACTTCTAGTATAAATGATTTCATTAATACCTGCCTTATTATATCAGAGTTGTCGTAATTACGCGTATCAAGGCCCATTTTGTAGTAGGCGTAAACATATTCTTTTGACGGTACTGGAAGTTTTGTTAAAACACTGAAATATGCACAAATCTATATATTAATACTAGATGCCAAAAACTTTGGACCCAATTTTACGAAAATTGCGCGAACGCAGGAGCATAAAATTTGGCACACTTATAGTTTATGTGTAGGAGGCGTGCAGAACGCTAATACTTTTCAATAATAATGCTCATAAAATAGGTACATTAAATCAATAAATAAAAGATTACCCACACTACCATGCATTTGACACACACAAACAAATATATTGATGATAACGCTAAAAGATCACAGATGGCGCACTACAAAGTTCGGAAGCAAAGTAGTTGGTCTTGAGAAATGAAGGTGACGTTCTTATCAACAAGATATTAAAAATCATTAAGGTCGAATTTTGACCAATGGGCGACCACTAGTAATAGGTGAGTTGGTATAAATTTCAAAGGCTCTACTTCGAGCAAAAAATCCTCCTCGAAATTGGCCCATCCTTTCAAAAGTTATGATGCCTCAGATAGACACACCCTCACAAACACACACAGAGAGACACATGAAACTTATGACACCTCTCTTTTTCCGTTAGGGACTTTTTGGCCATGCTGCCACGTCTTCCGTGTAATTCAATTATTTTTCTTATATAACATTTATTTTCAATTCATTTCTAAAATTTTATTTATTACCAACTGACCCAGCAAACTTCGTATCGCTTGACATCAATGCTTCGATAGTAAAAAAATAATTAAAAAAACATTTTCCAGGGGAGCAAATTGTGAATCTAAGCCATTCTCGAAACCCCTTGAACACACACAAAAAAATCATGAAAATCGCTCAAGTCTTCTAGGAGGAGTTCAGTGACAAACACAC
>NJDC01005810.1:36977-51037 GCA_002245475.1 Calephelis virginiensis | reverse complement strand
GGCTAGTCTTGGGTGCCTTGGTTGTACCTCTGCCTACCTCTTCGGGGATATGGGCGTAAAGATACTTTTTTTTTTTTTTAATACAACAAAGATTTTACTTAGATGCTTAGATCTTTAAAACTACGTAACGGGATTTTGAAGTGGTTTTTTTAATAGATAGAGGGATTTAAAAGGAAGATTTATTTGTAAAATAGTCGTTCCACCAGTTCAGTTTGTGTAGGAAAAATTGAAACATTGGTTATCTCTTAAACGTTCCCTGGACTTGAACAAGTAATTCAAAATCAAAAGTAGCAGATTTGATTAAGCCTTTCTCGAGTTTTAGCGTGACTAACAAACAGCAAATGATTTTTATATAGGTACTAGCTGTCCCGGCGAACTTCGTTCCACCCGTTCTTTTTTTACGGAAAAACTTACAATGTTTTTTTTTCATAGTTTAATCACAGTTTTTCCTTTTTTTCTTATCTTTTAAACCTACCCTGGATTTCACAAATAATGCAAAACCAAAATTACTCAAATCGATGCAGCTGTTCTCAAGTTTTAACAAGACTAATGAACAGCAGTTTATTTTTGTAAATAAGACTAGCTGACCCAGCAAACTTCGTATCGCTTGATATTAATGCTTCGATAGTAGTGTAGTCTGTCGGACCGAATGTAAAACATTCCAAAATCTACGACTAATTACAAATAAAATAAAAATAAAAAAATCATTTTCCAGTGGACCAAATTGCGAATCTAAACCATTCCCAAATCCCCTTGAACACACGCAAAAAATTTCATAAAAATCGCTACAGTCGTCTAGAAGGAGTTCAGTGACAAAGACATTCCGGTTTGGAGGGTAAGGTAGCCGGTAAACTTACTTTTGCTTGAGTCCTAACATTCCGGCCTCAGGTTGGCAACGCACCATTACCACCTTAGGTGTCTTTAAGCGGCGTGAATGTCTTACCATCATAAAAAAATTAGAATTAAATGTCACATATTAATAATGTGTCGTCTCTGTGGTCTAGCGGTCCGATATCGGACTTATCAATTTTCTAACAAAAAGTGACGTTGCCCTGGAATGAACCCGGATGATGCCTGTCCCATTGGATCGTCGAATATTGGAATGGCACCGAGTATGTCGGTTTAGGTACTCTTGAACACTTTACTGGCGAATTATAAACATTTAGTTAATATTAAATTTAGTTAGTAGTAGTTATTTTAACGTATTTGTGGAATTTATTTGTAACTAAATGTTAATAATCCGTTAATACTCTGTTCAAAAGTACCTAAAATAACATATACGATTCCCATTTCCAATTCAAATGATAATATAGAGATTCAAGAGTAACACTACTGGTCTCCGCAGGTATCCACATTCGCATTGTATATCTGTTTTTTCTATTTTTAGTTTTACACCAACAAATTAATTATTTCTTGGACTATTTTAGTCTGATTATTAATAAGACAGAGCTTATTTAAGCGGCCATTTGGTTGATTGTCAGTTTAGAGGAACTAAAAATACAACCAATTTAATTTTAAATCCGGTAGTTTATGTAAACAGGTTTTTTTATAATGAGCTAATAAAATTAAATGGTTGAAAGGTTTAATCGTGATAAAATGGAAATCGGCCATCTCAGAAATTGGGTTAACTAAATAAATTTTCACTTAATGTTATTTTAGATTATTATTGGCACGGGGTAACGCTCTTAGCTCTTGCGAAAGTATGTCTCAGAGATTTAATTATAAATTCAATTATAAACCTTTAAATATACGTGCTTAATTAAATGAATACGAAAGCTTATTTTCGACCAGCATGTTATAATACTGCCATTATACAAAAAAGGTGTCTTCACGCCCGTATCCTTAAAGAGGTAGGCAGAGGTACAACCAGCACAACCAGGACTAGCCAACTACACTAAGGGGACACTAAGTCCGACCACTTGGTCCGGTCACATTCCCAGCCTTGGACAAACGTTTTCATTAACATTGTAAAAACACATTCTCTTTTTATTGCCCGACCTGGTGATCGAACCCGGGACGTCGTGACGTCAAGTCCTAGGCCGGAATAATTAAACTAGTTTCCTGGCAGCCGAACGGGATAAAAAATATCCTATTTCCATCTCCTGGTATTAAGCTACCTATCTATAAATTTTTAGCCAAATCAGTTCAGGTGTTGTTTAGCTATAAATAGTTGTAACTTACACTGTATTTCATATATAGAAAGAACGAAAGAAAATTATATATTTGCTGAATATGTGTGTAAATGAGATGTTGCAAAAATATTGAAGTATATCAACATATTCTACCATATTTTGTTGTGCAAATATTTTATTATTAATAAAAAAAAATATTTAATTACATACACTCGAACTTTTAAGCCAATTATTTATATTTATAACTAGTTTGATTATTTGAAAAATGAAAAATAAATTTTATTTATTTGCTGAATATGTATTAAAGATATTTGTTAATACCAACATATTCAACCACATTGTGGTGTACAAATATCTTTAAAATTATATAAATTTACTGTTAAGATTTGTAACATATTATGTTTTAATATTTAAACAGAATTTTTAAATATAATTAGGTTTAACCCTAACCACCATAAGCTACCACCATAGACATGTACTACAAATTTTAATCTATATTACTGCTATTACCCGAGGCTATGAAGCATGGTCATTACCAATTAGTTAGACCACTGGTAGTAAAGTGCTGTAGTAGCATCTTACCCGGGTATGGATCTACCACCTTATATGTTCTTGCCGCCATAATAAGTCTGTCATGATCCGGTCTGGAGGTAGGATAGCCTGTAGACTGCATAATAGGCCTTTCATCCTGCTCATCCTCAGGACAGCTACGCATCTGTAACATCTCGACCTTGGCTTTCTCTGACCATTAGAAAAGTATTGTGCTTGTATGTTGTCGTTTAACATAAACAACTTCAATTTTATTAAAATCAGCTTTGTAGTTTCGCTGGCCTATGAACGTGGTCTAGTGTGGGAGCTAATTAAGTTTATATTATAGTATTTATCACAGTGTAATAAAGATTATAATACCAGGTTGAACCTTGTAGTAATTAACTCTGTGCTTGTTAATAAGACGGTCGGAGTTATTCTGAAAATCTTGTTAGGTTTATTTAGAAAATGACAATCTGAATTCAGCGAACAAGATATGGATAGATAGTGCCGAATAATGTCAATTTTATTACTTGGCGTATCCTGAAAAAGAAGGAGGAAAAACGATGGAGATATATAAAAAAATCACTTACATAATCGCTGTTATCGAACTCGAGTCTAAGAACCGCGACATAAATGTTTCCCTCCACGCTTTCTTTAACAATGGATACTTTCAGCTTTAGTGAGAAAATGTCTTCGGCTATCTCGTACAATTGTCCTGTGGAATGCCAAATTTATGAAGGTATTAAAGACAAAGAATTTTTTATCAACTGTATATTTTTTGTATGTTTGTTACGTGACTAACTGTTACCCGTTAGTTAATAATATAATACAATTAAGAAGGACTTTCATACAAACGTTCAACCCCTATTTCATCCCTTTAAGGGTAGAATTTTCAGAAACGCCTTAAACGTATCTCATCTCGTTTCATGTTTCTAACTTAAAAAATTACAATCTTCCATACAAACTTTCAACATCTGTGACACCCCCTTAGGGGTAGAATTTCTAAAATTTCGTCCTTAGTGGGTGTCGACTCGATAAAGGACTAATCGCAGAATTTCATGGATGCAACTCAACCATTTTTTATTCAGCGCTGATGAATCAGTCAGTCAGGACATGTTATTTTATAAGTATAGATTACTCTGCTAATAGATAATCGAACTTGATGGCTCTATTTTAGAATTGGACGTAGAAAGGACCCAATCCACATCTAACTAGTTTTGAGATAATTGACTTTGAAGTTTATATACTCGTATTTATAGTAATATGTACTGGCCATATATGCGGGTTGATATGTAATGATTTTACAAATGTCATAGCTTTGTTTATCTGTAGGATCTTTTCCTGAACGAAAGTATAATAAGCTTTACTACCTCTTGAGTATGTTTCATTCAATTTTGGTATTCATGTGAGTTGGGTCCTTTCTGCTTAACTACGTCCAATTATAGGTCATAAATTCAAGGTGCCCATATTAATTGCATTATGATTCGACTTCTGAGATTTACTCAGCGATGAGGTCGTCAACTCGAAAAAATTACATTACTAACTGTTCCAGCAAACTTTGTTTCATCCGTTCAGTTTGTAAAAGAAGTGAAGTAAAGTATCTTCACGCCCATATCCCCGAAGACGTAGGCAGAGGTACAACCAAGGCACCCACGACTAGCCGAAGACACTAACACAATGTGATAGGTGGCAAGCCTATCGCCAACCGGACACATTTCCAATCCCGACCAACATTTTTTTAAGTAGAAAATTGGAAAGATCCAATTTTCTTTTTGTTGGCCGACCCGGGATTCGAACCCGGGACCTCATGCAGTCAAGTGCAACACCCGGACCGCTAGACCACAGAGGCGATTTTCAGTTTGTATTAGAAAATTAAAATGTTGTTTTCCATTGTTTCCTCGCAGTTTTTCCCTTTTTCTTATCTATTAAACCTTCTCTGACTTGAAAAAATAATTGAAAACCGAAATTAGCCAAATCGGTTCAGCTGTTTAAAAGTTTTAGCAAAACTAACGAATAACAATTGAAGATTAAAAAAGATTTTGATGCGGATTTTCTGGCTTGAAAGCTGACTTCTTTGCAATGGTTCTGAGCTATATCACATGTAGTTTTTGTCGACGATTTAAAAAGAAATAGTAAGAACATAAATAAATAGTAGGAATTGTTTAATAAAATCTTACCCATTAGATAATGGGTGTATCCAGTCCTTCCGCTGCTGTATACCAGCTCTGCGCCATGTTTATGTGCGCGTGTCAATTGCATGCTCGGTGAGCGCATGCGCGGGAAAGTAAACCTCATGCGTTGGTGTATATTATCCACTGACTGGAGAAATGTGCAAAAGTATCTGCCTGTCGCACGAATCATGGTGTCGTATCTGAAAAAAAATGCTGTATAGCAAGTTGAATGACACGGAATATGCTGGCAGACTTGATTGATGTTTTTTTTTGAATGACTAATGTGTTGCCAACCTCGCGGTTTTTACAACTTCACCGGGCTTTGTGGGCCGAGCAGAGTGCTCAGCCCGAGACATCATTATTTAGATGGATTGGACTGTTCCCTACAACGCCAGCAACAAGGGCTGTCTCCCGGGAGACCGTACCTCGACTTGGTGCTGCGTTCTGCCTTTTTGTTGATGTTGTAATTCCGTGGTAATATCTACTTCTTGATACCTTCCGTTTATTAATAAACTAGACATTTGATCGCGACTGTCATCCCCTGTTATATTTATAAAGTTATTTATTTAAAAAAACCTTTCTTTAGCTATAAGCATATAAAATTTCATAAAAGTCAGTTCAGCGATTTAGGTGTAAGAGAGCAACAGAGAGACAGACTTTCGCATTAATAATATTAGTTTGGATGGCTAGGATGTATGTCGCAAGGATTGAAACTACTTATCAATTGTTTACTATGTATGCTTAAGCTTCATAGACACGAGAAATATGTTTACTTTTCCATGTTTTGGCTTCTCATAAAGTGTGATATTGCAGACATGCGAAGCCAGCTTAAGACAGGCTGATGAAATAATTAACCGTGGTAGTGTCTTTTTAGAAAAAGGCAGGAACCAAGTGGATGGATTTTCTATGAGTAAGAAAACTCGCCACTTATTGTACCGAAGATAGTGAGCATTAACATTCTGAGGCCGGGATTCCAAGACATTTTTTTTTCAATTACGAACACGTAAATCTAAAAGAAGTGAACAGATGTTTGTAGATTTTAAATATTTGAGTGTTGTTACAAAACTGGGTATTTTTTTATAACAAGCAGAAGGATTTTCTTGATGGTAAGAAATTCACGCAACCTAGAGACACCAACGGTGGTAATGGTGCGTTGCTAACCTGAGGAAGGGAACATCCCTCCAGGCCTCGAGCAAAAGTAAGTGTACCGCTACACCGACTACCTTATCCTCCGAACACACACACTGACGTGATGGTAGCAGAAATACGTAAGGCGATGGTATCAATCCAGGCGGGATATGTTTAAAGATACAAAATATATACCTAGATGCGAGGAAAGACTTACCCATAATTAGAAAAGTATTTGACAAAACATCTTCCAAAAAAATGCATTACTTTTTCCGGTGTACCAAACTTATCTTTTAATGCATTAACTTTGTCTGAACTAACTAAGCTAAGGCTATTCAGCCTAGGTCTGGAAGTTAGACCAGAACTGCGTCGACGGTTCATATCCAAGGCAACTGTACAACTAGTTTTCCTTGGAGGTTTCAGGGAGCTTCGTCTTACTGTTTCATGGCTTGGAGAAACTGGTTTAGATTCGGGTGATGCATCTCTTTTAACGGGATCTTCTTTTTCAAATGCTACTTTATCCCTGATTTGATCTAAGTGTACTCCTAAACTTCTTCTTTCACATGCTCTTATAGGAGCCTCTTTTATATTAAGTTCGTCATTTTCATTAATCCTTTCTGGAGTATGAGTAGGTGATTTGATTTCTTCTGAGGAGTTGTACGCTTCGATCTGCTTCTTGGTTGCGGCTGTTAATGCATTCGTGGCTGAGAAGGGACATTTAAATGATTGTGTTCTGTTGTCAGCTTGGACTGAAGCACTACGCCATGACGGCTTGGTTTTAAAAGAGGATTTTCTTGGAGGAGGGCTGCTTGGCATTGACGTTACGGGGCTTTGAGGCTCCTTTGCGAATAATTGTGCTAAAGCACATGCAATTCTTGGCATCAGTGCATCAGGGTATTGCTAAAAAAACAAAACCGATTTAAACTTTGAGATATTGCTATTTTAATAGATAAGAAAAAAAAGATACCATGAGATCTATTTAATAAATAGAGTTAAAAATGTAAAATATGCATAAGCTAAAAACAATCAACTTATATTTTGTTTCGCTGTGATTGAGGAAAACTTTAACTGTACTAGTAACGATGTGAGAATTAAGGCTTAGAGCTAAAGGCTAGAAGGCTTATAGTTAAAAACATACGCATCAAAGGTGCCATCCATTATAAATTATTAATCCTGGTACTCTCCGAGTGCGTGATATTTTTTTAGTAGTTGGTGCTTAAGCAACATCCACAGTAATGTGGCAAGATAATTATGGCTATAGGTAAAACCTACTACCTAAAAATGTGTGTTTACTGAAAGAACCTTTGCTTCTTCGGCAAGATAATTATGGCTATAGGTAAAACCTACAAAAATGTGTGCTGTAACCATTACTGAAGGAACTTTTGCTTCTTTGAGTAGAAGCAAATATTTCGTCACTCGGTAACGATATCAATATACCTTCACGATATCAATATACGTTCAATATTGAGATGTGCATCGTTTGATACAGTAAGCTTAGTACAAACAAGTGATTAAAACATATTTAAGGCCTCTTACTTAATTAAATTTTTACCTGTCGCGTAATATACACGGCATTCCTGGCGCCAGCTTCTCGCAAGATTGTTTCCCAAATTTCTTCCCCGCATTCTTGCTGCAAATGAAAGCTTCGTTCAAATGATATAACAAACACAAATATTTTAAGAAACACTATTCAAATTATTAATCATAATATTAAGACGTATATAAAAAAAAAATTAAAAACTTTGGTCCCTTTTATATTAAATTTGGTATAGTTATAGCTTATGAGTAGGAGAAGTGCAGAACGCTAATATTTTTCAAAAATAATAGTTATAAAGTGCAATAAATAAAAAAAACAAAACATTACACATACTGCCATGCATTTGAAACACACAAACAGATATATTGATGATAACGATAAAAGATCACAAATGGCGCACAAACTATATTCATAAATTTGGAAACAAAGTAGTTGGTCTTGATAAATAAAGATGACGTTCTCATCAAAGATATAAACGTTTGTTATGGTCGAATTTTGACTAATGGACAACCACTAGTTTTAAGATTCACAAACAGACGTACCTAACATATTTTAGCAGATTTCAACTCATCTATAAAAAAAAAACCATGTCGACTCAATAGTTTCGTAATTCATGAAATATGTAGGTGTTTATACCTATGTTTTGTCGTCGCGCCTAAACGTAAGTCTGAGAATGAGAAATGTGTCATGTCTCCTCTTCAACTGATTTTACTTTCAAATGTAATTACCGAGGATACACATGTTGTATATACGAAGCTTTATTTTCGAGGAATATTAACGGGTTTTTCCTGTTTTTCTTACCCTAAGACATATACGTATGTAAGTTATAACTTGAAGCAAAATACATTATCACCTTTAAAAGGTTACGAAGCGAAACGTACGTTGAGTTTTTAGTGGTATGTATATTGTTAGTGCTAATAAAACAGTTTAGTAGTGTATATATTTGGGAGTTTTAGCTTCCGGTAAGTCCAATTCATTCATATTTTGCCTGCCTGCTTTGTCACGCCATAATACGTATACATTTTTGGCGGGAAATTGCAAATTAAATAAATTTTGTCTGGTCGGGAATCGAACCCGAGCCTCGCGGTTGGTCAGTGGATTTTAGACGGGTACTCTAGCTCCTCGTCCAAAGAGGTGATACCGTAACTGATAAATAAAAAAAATAGAAGAATGATGTCTTCATTTTTTTTAATTTATCACTACAATATGTATTGTAGGTATATTTCGTTCATTCATACAAAAATGATTAAATTCAAAATACGGAAAAGAAGTATTTGTATGGAGTATACATATA
This sequence comes from Calephelis virginiensis, assembly GCA_002245475.1. Lineage (NCBI taxonomy): Eukaryota > Metazoa > Arthropoda > Insecta > Lepidoptera > Riodinidae > Calephelis > Calephelis virginiensis. The sequence goes on along the minus strand of NJDC01005810.1, from coordinate 42,244 downwards.
GTTTACGATTATCTAATATCCATCAATTTGTTTTTTTATACAAGAGGAGTCAAACGAGCAAGTGGGTCACCTGATGAAAAGAGATCACCGCCGCCCATGGGCATCCGCAACACCAGGAGTATCACAAATGCGTTGCCGGCCTTTAAGGAATGAGTACGCTCTTTTCTTGAAGTTCCCTAAGTCATAATTGTTTGTAAATACCGCCCTTAGTAACTGATTCCACAAAGGTTCAATACACAACTAAATAGATTATTAGATTAATAAATCATCTTTAGCATTTTTGATGATAGAGTGCTTTGCAGCAATTTGCTCGGGTAGGGATTCACCGCCTTACCTATTCCTGCCGCCAAAATGATTCCGTCAAGTTCCGATCTGTAGCCTGTAGGGTAGACTTGCACAATGGGCTATAACATTGTGGCCACAGGATAGTGAAGCACCTATAACACATGTCTAAAATCTTGGCCTCACATTGTGTATTATTATTGAGAGAGGCTGTTTCATTCAAAAGTTTACTCAAAGCTTATAAATTAAACTAGCTCTTGTGTGTGACTTCGCCGGCGCATTAACATTTAACCAGAACACGTTCGTACAAAATTTATATCTAAGTTCTAATCTATGTCTTCATTAAAATCAAAATAATACGTGAAGCGAAAACTTTGGACCCCTTTTTAAGAAAATTGCGAGGACGGAGGAGTATGCAATTTGGTACACTGATAGTTTATGTGTAGGAAAAGTGCAGTACGCTAATATTTTCGTATAATAATACTTATAAAGTGCATTAAATAAAAAAATAGAACATTACACATACTACTTTGCATTTGACAAACAACAAGGCAAACAAGCAGACGGATTTCCTGATGCTAAGAAATTCACGCCGCCTATGTACACCAAAGATGGCAATGGTGCGTTGCCAACCTGAGGTCAGTATGTTAGGTCTCGAGCAAAAGTAAGTTTACCGGCTACCTTACCCTCCGAACCGGAATACGTCATGACGTTATGGCGGCAGGAATAGGTAAGGCGGTGGTACCAATCCCGGCGAGTCGCTGCGAAACTCTCCCACCTAGTCAGATGTCACGATGTTAGTGATGACAAGCCTATACTCGCGTTTTACGAGCTGCCTGGCAGGAAGGCAGATGGTCTATTCTGCAAAGGAGCCCGGACCAACACGGGGCAACATATTATAACGATAAAAGATCACAGATGGCAAACAAACTGTATTCATAAAAAAGCCAACTACTTTGATTCCAATCAAAGTAGTTGGTCTTAATAAATGAAGATGGCGTTCTTATCAAAAATATGTTAAAATCTATTCTGGTTGAATTTCGACCAATGGCGACCACTAGCTCATTCAAATCGGTTACGCAGTTTTACTTATTCACAAATTTATTTATTCATAAAATGGTGAGGTACCTACATACATCAATAAAACTAAATCCAAACATGTTGGTAAGTCCTTGCCTCGCAACCAATGCCAGAGGCTAACAGCTCGTTAATAATAATAATTGATTATTGTTGGATCAATGTCAAATCATCATTGTCTAATTCTAATGTGTGTAGTTCTTAACTCAGTACATTTATCAAGTGCCAATTTTTATTTATTGTAATTTAGTTAATCTATATACAACAATTAGGTGTTGTAAAACTACAAAAACCAACTCCAACTATGTCATTGGGTACCACGTCGCGATTTGATAATTCTTTTTTCGAAAGATAACAAATGTTTCCGAGATGGTCCCACATATATTTATCAATATCCTATTAGTAGTTTTTAAGTTATATCTACTAGTGCATCGTGATAAAACTAATATTAAACCACCTCGGAATCATGACTTATTTTTATGATATTGGAAGGCAAAGAAGCAGACGGATTTCCTGATGGTATGAAATTCACGCCGCCTAGAGACACCAAAGGTGGTAATGGTGCGTTACCAACCTGATTCCGGGATGGTAGGCCTTGAGCAAAAGTAAGTTTACCGGCTACCTTACTCTCCGGATCGGAACCCATCAACGGCAAGCACTGACGTTATGGCGACAGGAATAGATAAGGTGGTGGTACCAATCCGCGCGAGTTGCTGCAAAACTCTACCACCTAGTAGAATGTCACGGTGTTAGTGACGGTAAGCCTATGCTCGCCTTTAACGAGCTTCCTGGCAAGAAGGCAGATGGTCTATTCTACAAAGGAGCCCGGATCAACACGGGGAAAAACTTATCTTCCTAAAAAACAACCATCAAAACATGTTGACTATTGGCCGAGGAATCGCGCAACAAAAAAAAATAGTCGAATTGAGAACCAAGAGAGAAAAGAGGAGTTCTTTATTGGATTCCAATAAATATAAATCCCTTTTCCCCTTGGTGACGGCATCACGCCTGAACGCATTTTCCAATTTTAGTTACTGTAATTTGTCGCCTATGGTTGATGTAAACATTGGCGTCAAACAGGGATGTGTGTTGTCAGTACGCTTATTTATCTTGTATTTGGACATATGCCTTAAAAGGTTAAGTATCTTCACGCACATATCCCCCAAAAAGGTAGTCAGAGGCACAATCAGAGTACCCACGACTAACCGAAGACACAAAGTTCCACAATATACTAGGTGACAAGCCTATCACCAACCGGGCACATATCCAATCCCGAGCCACATTTTTTGTGAGAAAATTGGAAAAAACAAATTTTCTTTTTTTCTGACCTCAAAAAGTCAAACACTTGGACCGCAGAGGCTATTCAAAGGTTAAGATCAATGAATATGAGAATGCGTAGGGCAACCAAGTGGTGAATTGCTTGCTTTATGCAGATGATGCTGTACTTTTGGGCTCTACACCATCTGAGCTGCAAACACTGGTCACAGTTATGGAAGGTGATTGTAAAGAAAGAGGCTTTTTTTATGACATTGGAAGGCAAACAAGCAGACGGATTTCCTGATGTTAAGAAATTCACGCCGCCTAGAGACACCAAAGTTGTTAATGGTGCGTTGCTTAAATTTGAATGCGATGAAAACCAAAGCAACGAGACGTAGCGGATGTAAGAGTTTTACTTTATGATGTAATGCTGGATCAAGTAAATAAAATTGTATATCTTGATTATGATTTTAGCAGAGATGGGAGAGGTACATCGCGAATGGAGAGGAGAGTGAGTGCAGGGAATAGTGTGAATGGAGCGTTAGGTAGATTATTTCAAAACGAGATTTTGAGTCAAGGGACTAGAATCGTTTTGTTTGATTTGATTTGTATTGTATTTTTAGTATGGTATATGATATGTATATGGTAAAAAACAACATTTAATTGATTGATTATGTTCGGGAAAAATAAGTAAATTTGCGCGTTGCGCGAAGTACAAGCATCTCGCGAAATCTTCAAGCTAGCTTATAGCGAAGCCGCAGGCCGGCCGGTTAAACGAAAACCATTGTATGAATTGGCGCGACGACATACAGTGGTTTTGCTTTCCTTCCGTCTTACGAATTCTCCGCCAGGTCACGTGTCCTGACGCCAGTTTAATATTTTTTACCCGTGATATAAAGTGCACAACGCTGCTTCAAAATGTTTTATTATTACACATAAAACAAACCCAGATCCGGAAACGCATCAAAAAATCTCTAATACCTAAAAACGAGTTGTACTAGTACCGATAAATTCCTGTACCTACCTAATAAAGGTATCTGTTGAATACAAGTGCGACGTTGCCAATTTTGACTATAGTTGAACCAGAACCGACGGAAATCCCTTAAACCAATAGTACCAATTCTAAGTCTGGTCGGTACTAGTACATGTTACACCTTAGATACCGGTACAGCTTTAATGCCATTAGCGGGTTAACAAAAATACCGGTAATACCGGTAAGTCTTTGAAAGAGCGAACATTTTTATAAAATCTTAGGAAATGTATTACAACTTACTAAATTTTCTCTCTCAATTTTCATTTCAACACGATTGGACACTTTGAAACGAAGAAATCGACGAAGTTGAAGTGACTACTAACATAAAAATAGTCGTTGTTTTTTATGTATCGTGCAGCGCGAATTTTTCTAGTTCCGGTAAAAACTTATTACATAATTATTCTTATTATTCTTATTTCTTCCGAGACTTTTATGAGAGGGAAAGTCTTAGTTTATAAACAAAAAACACTAGCTATTGTCTGTGGTTTGGATTTCATAGGTAAAAAAAGACTACAAACGATAAATATTTTTATATATATAAATAAAATATACAAATTACATAAATTGATCTTACTAAAAAATAAAATAAATTATATGCTTGTGTTAGCGGTGTTCGACAACGATACATAGAAATACTTATATAAATATCAATATAAATTTAATAAATACTAGGAAGTACAGACGCCGATATTAATCACACACACGCCTGCACCCGTCGAAAATCGAACCTGAGTCACGCGGTTTGTCGGTACGCTAACCCATTGGCCAACGCGGTGGTAATTAACACATTTCCAACAACTTTTTACACCCGGCAGTTAAAGAGTATTTTGCCGACGGGAGCAGGCTTTTCTGTGATGAACATTTAAATGCCTACATTTCCGGGTCTGGGTGCTTATTAAATATATTCTGGTATCTACCTATTTAAATATTTCTATATATTGGTATCGTTGACTAACACCCATAACAAAAGCATACAATTTGCTTACTTTGGGGTTAGATTCAATTTGTGTAACTTGTCCAGGAATATTTATTATTAATATTATATACTCACTATGATAAAATGTTGAACACTTTCAAGTAGCCAACCATACATTATAAACACTTAAAGTTATTTCTTTAACTTAAATTCTATTTTTAATATTTTTTCTAAGTACGTGACTTGAAAAAGCAATCCTTCGAATCCTTACACGTGTTTTCTCGAAGGCTTTCGCGCGTATACTAACACGAAGGGGATGTTCGGACACGTCGCGAATTTGATAATATTTTGATATTCCGTGTATGGTGTCCATTGTCTCCCATAAGGAGCTTGTGTAATATTGCGAATGTGCCCAAACTTTTAAATGGTTTCAAATACGTTTGCAAAATAATATTCATACTTGCAACTAAAACTAAGTACTAAATTCTTGAACAACAAATGAAAATAACAGTAGGGGAGCCCAAGAGGGGATTTTTGCAGTAACTCAGGCGCGTCTGGTTAATATATGGGAGATATACTGTATAATGGTTAAACACCTCCATTATGTATTAATTAAATCTCTATATAGAGGCATACATGGAGGTTTATCTGTTTAATTTTTTTAGCTGAAAATATACTCGAGCATATCAGATTAAAGTATGG
>NJDC01005810.1:0-14471 GCA_002245475.1 Calephelis virginiensis | reverse complement strand
TTGTTTTGTTTCAAATAATACATACATGTTAAATAAAGTACATTAAATATACATACAAATAATCCGTATATGCCATACGTATATATTTTCTTATACCGTTTCCACCGATTTTCATGAAATTTAGTATGTAGGGGGTTTCGGGAGCGATAAATCTATCTAGCTAGGAATCATTTTTAGAAAATGTCATTTTATTTGTATTTAAACATAAAAAAATGACTCATCCTGACATAATAGATGGCGAATAATAATAGTGAGCAGTAAAGTTATTCCAGCAAATGGCGTTGTTAAGTGACACAAAGTCAATGAGTGTTTGCTAAAAAAATACCGAGCAAAGCTCGGGCATCCAGGTACTTGCCAATAAAATAATAATATATATGTACGTATGTATAAATATATAGACATGGAATGCACAACCTATAAAAGAAGAGAAAAAATAAGAAAAACACGAGGTTAAGGAACGAGGTTATAAGATATTGAACTGAACTTACCAACTAGACCACTGGTGGTAGAGTGCTGTGCAGTATCTTGCCAGGGTAGCGATCCACCACCTTACCTATTCTTGCCACCATAATGACTCTGTCATGTTACGGTCTGGAGGGTAGGGTAGGTGGTATACTTGCACGATAGGCCTTCCGTCCCGACCTTAGGACAGCAATACGCTTGTAACATTTCTCGCCTGTATCGCCTCTGTGGTCTAGTGGTCTGGGTGTACCACGAGTAGAACTATCAAGAGCATACTTTGAACATTGGGAATATTGAACCCGCTCTGCACACTATAGAATCTGAAGATATATCAGCCAATAATCTCCATTGGGAGGACGCTCAAACCATATAATGGACCGGATAAAATGGAAAGGAAATAAAAGAAAGGTGAACCTTGAAGTTTGCCGGAATTAATTTTAGCATGATGATATTAACAATTCTTGTCCAAATCAATTTTTCAATACGCTCTCTTGATGTATTTGCGGCTGAATATTAGCAAATTTATCTTAAAATGTACAGCATATTATAATATGTCGAAATTGTTAAAATCAAGTCAACATTTTGTATATATGTCCTAAATAAAAAATAATTGTAATACTTATTTCATTCTTAAGGACCACAAGGACCACCCGGCCCTCAAGGATTTCAAGGACCTAGAGGAGAACCTGGCGAACCTGGAACGCCTGGCCCGCAAGGACCTCCAGGAGAAAGGGGACCACAGGGACTTCCTGGAAAAGACGTAAGAGATTGTCATAACTATTGTGTATTTTATATTTAAATTATCTTTTTTAATTAGAAAGTATCTTCACGGCCATACTCAAGAGAAGTAGGCAGAGGAACAACTAGGGCACCCACGACTAGCCGAAGACACTAAGTTCACAATGTGATAGGTGGCAAGCCTTACGCCAACCGGGCACACATCCAATCCCAAGCAACGTTATTTTTATTAGAAAATGTAAAATATACATTTTCTATTTTTTTTATTGCCCGACCTGGGGGATCGAACCTGGGACCTCAAGAAGTCAAATCCGACGCCGGAAATTAGAATTTTTAATTAGAAAAAGCTAAAACTTTTAGGTACGATAGATACCATCTTTTGTGGTTTCCTTTTGTTATTTGTAAACCAATCGGAACATAATAAGTTGAACAATATAACCATTGATGGCGTATACCTAGTAATGTAATTGTTTTTATAATCAACTCCAAAAAGAAGGAGGTTTTCAATTCGACGGATTTTTTTTAATTTTACTTTTTTATGTGTTTGTTACGTGATAAAAGCCAATCGATTTGGATGTTTTTTTTTTTAAAAGAAAGGTCATCGTCATGATTCTTAAGTATCAGTTTTGTCATGAACAAGTAGGTACACTTTTCACTCATGATTCTGAAGTAATTCCATATTAGTTTTATCGTGATTCAACGACATTTTTCTATTTTTTTTGAAAAAATAATGCACTGATAAGTGTAACTGAACAACTACTAAAGGATAGTAATAAAATTTAAATGAGACCATTGACTATTTTTCGAAAAAATACCTAGTGTCAAATCGCGACATGGTACCCTACGAAATAGGGGGCAGTATTTGTAGTTCTTCATCTATACTAATGCAATAAAAAGGAAAGGTTCGATTTTTTGTTTGTTTGTTTGAAATGAATAGGCTCCGCAACTAATAGACCAAATTAAAAAAAAAGCTCTTTCACCTTTAGAATGTTACATTATCCCTGAGTGACATAGACTTTGTTTCATCGAAATCGGTGCAGTAGAATCCAAGTTACGCAGGCGAAGCTGCGTGAAACTGATAGTCATTTTATAAAAGATAGCTCAACTTTAATGAACTCTCAGTATCTTCACGCCCATATCCCCGAAGGAGTAGGTAGAGGCACAACCAGGGCTCCCTCGAATAGCCGAGACAGTAAGTCCCTCAATGTGATAGGTGGCAAGCCTATCACCAACCGGGCACATTTCCGATCCCGAGCAAATTTTTTTTTATTAGAAAATTGGAAAAAAATGAACTCTCAACTCGTTTTAACTAAGAAAGTAAGGATGGGGTTCAAAACAAAGACCAACTAAGCTTTTCTGATAATAGCGACCCAGATATTATCCGGTTCTGTAAAAATAACTAGCTTATTTTTTTACAGGGTGCACCAGGGGAAGATGGTGAACCAGGACCAGCTGGTGCAGCAGGTCAAACTGGGCCTCGTGGAGCCCCTGGCGTTCCCGGCATTCAAGGATTAAAAGGTCATCGAGGATTCGATGGAAAAGACGGAGCTAAGGGAGAACAAGGATTACCCGGTGAAAAAGGGCCAACCGGTCTACCTGGCCAAATGGGAACACCGGGACCTGTGGTAAGTAAATCCTAAGAAAATGTTTCAAGAACTTTCTAATAATGGTTGAAGTGTTTACATTTCAATTGTTCAATTGTTTTAATGACTTAAAATTGTCTTTTTGTTTCAGGGTCCCACAGGACCTCGAGGTGAAAGAGGTCGAGAAGGGCCGCCTGGTCCTCCAGGCATAAGAGGAGTTGATGGCGCACCAGGACCGCCAGGGTTGATGGTAAGTAAACTATTTTTTTATACAGCAAAGAAGTAGATGAGTTTCAGCGACATGACCTGGTCCTATTTGTAAGTTGCTACTTTAGTAACAATAGAGCTCAACTTGTAATTTTTTTATATGACCGATCAGTGAACGCCGCTGTTGTCTCTTACTATCAGGAGACCCATGTGAAGCACACGAGTGGCCTATAGACATCATACATGTTATAGGTGCGTCGCTAACCTGTCAGCCGGGATGTAAGGCTAATTGTGCAAGTCTCCTGGCTACCTTACCCTCTAAATTGGTACATAAAATAGTCATTATGGCGACAGGAATAGGTAGAAGCAACCAGGCAAGTTGCTACTCTACCATCAGTAGAAATGTTGGTAATGAGATTGATGATGACTTGAATACATGAACAGCAAGCATTGACTATGGATATGACTGTGGCTATCTACCGCGGACTCAATCACCTAGCAAAAATCTATCACAAGAGTAATTAAGTAAGCATTTTGCTGCAGGGAAACATGGGTAAATCAGGATCCCCTGGATTCCCTGGTGCTCCTGGATTGAAAGGAGAACAAGGCGTTGCAGGTCCCAAGGGAAGTCAGGGAATGCAAGGACCGAGAGGAGAATCTGGTAGACCTGGTCAACCAGGAGAAGTTGGAGCACCAGGTAAAAAGGATGTATCTAAAGTATGGAGCACTGTTACCACCTTTGGTTTGGGACTCCCCAATACAAGTTCCTTTTGACCATATACAGCACAGTGCAACACAAACTATTTTGTGGCAAAAATAACTCTAATCGACTATATGCTTTGGTTTTACGAAAGGATATCAGTTTCCTTAACGTTTTTTGCCGCATGTATCATAGCAAATGGTCAGAGGGGCTGTTTAGATTACTAGCCGCAACTGAGTTTCACATGACTATGTTTCGTCATAATTCAAAATCTTTTGATCAGCTGTGATTCGTTTACATTTTATGCCTCTCTTTAACATTTCTCAACCAATTACAAGTGATGGTGTTTTCGATACGTTACGACCTGAGAACTTTCGCGAAAAGAACTTGCTCATTTGTGAAAGGCCAGCAAATTGATCCTTGCTATTGTAATAAGCCGTAGGTGACGTAAATCCAAAAGAGATTTACGTCACCCACATCGGTTGTTCAACTGACTGTTTCTCGTTTGTCTCCTCTTCAATAACACAGAACACAAAACTTGCGCGCGAGTGGATACGAAGCGAAAGTTTTTGTCAAACAACAGTTGTAGGACCATACAACTTCGCTATAAACTCAACTAGTAATGGCTCGTTAGAAGACACTATCTATTAATGAAAACTATAGTTAAAGAAATGTAATTTTTCGTGGATCCTGACACCTGAAACTTGCATAAAAAACTCAAATAAATTTTCATAGGCTTCAAAACACTTCATTTCGTAAATTTTGGGGACATTTATTTGATTAGGTTTGGCTGGAAGGGACGGGATCCCAGGAGAGAAAGGGGTACAGGGGCAGGCTGGGGCAGCTGGAGCCCCAGGATTCCCCGGACCACGCGGCGTACCTGGAGTCGCCGGAGATCCTGGAATACCTGGCGCTAAGGGTATGCCTGTAAGTAAAATATAAATTATTTAACAAAATATTTTTAAAAATATTAGTCGCTTTTATTATTTTTAAAAATATTTTGGTAAATAATTTTGTGTTGAACTCTAAAGCTGATATACTTGAAGCTTTACTACTATTGGTTCCTCTGAGCCCTAGTTTTTAAATTGGAACATTAAAATAACAAAATAATAACCAAAAGATTGATTGATATCAATTTACGGCCAATATTAATAATCAATCCTAATCCAAAACTTACTGTCTAAGATTCATATTTCGATCTATTTTTATGTTATCGCTTGCCAATAACATATCTGTGGACAGGATAAATATGGCAATTGGGAATAGGATAGGAAGGCGGATAAGCAGTTATCTAGATTGCTTGAAATCCATCTTTAGAGATACATTATTAACATTGGCCGTTAAGCGGTAAAAACAATCCGGGGAGTGATTTTAAAATTTTGCCAACATATTGAGAGTTTTTCTATCACACATATTTCACATGAGTCAAAGTCATATATCTTAATTTCAGGGTCAACCAGGTGAAAGAGGACTTAAAGGTGAATCAGGTATCAGAGGAGAAACAGGGGCTCCTGGACCTCGAGGTCTTCCTGGCAGTATTGGACCTGAAGGCAAGAGGGGAAAGCGAGGTCTTAGAGGACCTGCTGGGAATGTTGGGCCTCCTGGTGAAAGAGGACTTCAGGGAATGAGGGGATTACCTGGCTCAGACGGTCCTATGGGACCTAAAGGCCAATCTGGAGAACGAGGAGGTGTTGGCTTACCAGGAGTTAAAGGTAGTACAGGTGATGCTGGCAGACCTGGGCCTCAAGGCTTACCGGGACCAAGAGGAATTATTGGAAGACCAGGAATTACGGGGAAAACAGGTTCTCCTGGTGAAAGAGGTATTCCGGGGGCTGATGGAAGACCTGGCGAACAAGGCCCTCAAGGCTTACAAGGCCCTCCTGGCTTAATTGGAATTCCTGGAGAAAGAGGTTTAGCAGTACGTAAACATATTTATTACATACCGTATGACGTTGTCAGCGTAGGATACATTTTTCACACATATTTTTATCCCCTGTTATAGTCCTTTACAAATTGACTTTTGACAAAAAAAAATTACACAATATTTGAAATCAGATACTTAGCTTTACACATAACAATATTCATCAAAATCAGTGCAGCAGCTCAGCCACGAAGATGTAACAAACAGACAGGCAGACCATGGTATTTATAAAATTAGCATGGATAATAAAGCAACCAATAAAACTTACAGATAATTCATGAGTGTACTGAGCCTTGTCTAAGGTTATCATGCAAATCTTCTTATTGGCTATGGCTAAAATCTGTTTTATACTATAATACAAGAAATGACTTCGAAATGTAGAAGCCACAAAAACAGACATGGTAAAGTAAAAACTAAACACACAAAAAAGTAGACACCTGTTTAACTAAACATTGCCTTAAATTGACATGCAATTAATAACATGCTACAAGTGGATGATTATTGGTAGAGAATTGAATTTTAGACAGTGTTTAATAAAACACGTGTTCAACGAGTGTTTTCTTTGAAGTAAGACGGTGTAAGTGAATATTATTTTTCTTCTAAGAAGGACTCACAGGAAATATTTTCAGGGTGAATCAGGTAAAGATGGAGAAATAGGGCAACCAGGTCCCGTGGGACCCAAAGGCGACCCAGGAAGAGATGGCAGTCCCGGTATACAAGGCCCTCAAGGCCCGGTTGGTGTTGCTGGAGAACGGGGAGCAGCAGGCCCTCCTGGACCTACTGGCTTTCCTGTAAGTTGTTTCAAGCATTTTTTGCTTTACGGGTCTTCGAACATATTAGCTTCGTAACATTGTCAATTGTCATATAGCGAAATAAAATAAAGTTTAATTGAATCCCTATTTTGTTAAACTGAATATTAAAAACTGTAATAAAGCATATCTAGGTAACTACTAATTAAGCAATAATTTCCACATTGTTGACTGTAAGACCCGCCATATACAATTCAGAATTGTATCAGATTTTTTTTATGATATTGGAAGGCGAACAAGCAGACGGATTTCCTGATGGTAAGAAATTAACGCCGCCTAGAGACACCAAAGGTGGTAATGGTGTGTTGTCAACCTGAGGCCGGGATGTCAGGCATCGAGCAAAAGTAAGTTTATTGGCTACCTTACCCTCCAAACCGGAACACGTCATGATATTATGGCGGTGGCAACGGGTGAGTCGCTGCGAAACTCTACTACCTAATCAGATGTCACGGTAAGCCTATGCTCGCCTTTTATGAGCTGTCTGGAAGGTAAATGGTCTATTCTGCAAAGGAGCGTGGACCAACATGGGGAAAGGAATTGAAATTCCGATTCAAAAAAAATTCGTACGTGGAAGAGCCACACATATCTAGGAGCAACCACATACATCCGGGATGTTTACGTACGGAGTATGAGTGGATTTGTATGTACTCGGAACATTTCATTTTATTTTTCGATGCGAAATTTTAATTTATCCCCCATAAATCCAACCGGAATTTTGTTACTGAATTTCGTTTCAAATAAAATTCGAACGCGGTAGAGCTACACAAATCTTGGAGCAACCACACATCCGGAATTTTCACCTTACGGAATTTGAATGGATTTATGTGTACGAAAATTTCATTTGCATTTTTCAAAACGGATTTTTTAATGTATTCCTCATATCCCCGAAAAGGATTACGACTAGCCGAAGGCACTTAGTCCTCCAACATGATAGATGTGAAACCTATATCCAAACGAGGGCTTACTGAATCCTGAACAACATTGTTTAGAATAGTCGCCTCTGTGATCTAGCAGTTTAGGTGTTGGATTTGAATGCATGAGGTCCAGAGTTCGAATCCCGGGTCGGGCAACAAAAAGAAAATATGGTTTTCCAATTTTCTAACTAAGAAAAATGTTGCTCGGGATTCACCTACCACATAGTGGGACTTAGTGTCTTCGGCTAATCGTGGGTTGTGCATCTGCCTACCTCTTCGAGGATATGGGCGTGAAAATACTTTTTTTGTTTAGATTAGAATATTTAAAGACACATATTTGTGTTGCCCGACCCTTGAATCGAGCCCTGAATCTTATTTAGTCAGTTGCGACCTGGGAGACATAGCCTATAGAGACCCTGTATCCTTAGACGAGTACATAGAAATTATTAATAAATAATATAAATAAATAAAATAATATTTAAAAAAACCCGTCCTCTTTGTTTTCGGCGAATTTGAATTTTAGCGCGCAATTTTGGGTGAGGATATAGTCCCGATGAACTCGTATAAGTACATAGACGAAAACTCACCGGAAAAGTTTTCTTAGTCTCCGTGCCACCCCTTATCCTATTAATATTATAAATGCGAAAGTTTGTAAGTATGTATGGATGGATGTTTGTTACTCTTTCACGCTCGAATGGCTAAACGGATTTGTCTGAAATTTGGAAGACAGATAGATTGTGACCTGGATTAACATATAGGCTATTTTTAATCCCGATCGCACACTGGGTTTCTGTGAAAACGCGGACGAAGCCGCAGGTAGCAGCTAGCACTTATATACAATATCTATATATATAAAACAAAATCGGTTTTGTTACAACACTTACAACTCGAGATATGCTGGACCAATTTTCGTGGTTTTTGATTCGTTGTTCTTCGCCCCGAATAGTAGAATACACCTTAAAAAACAATAAAAACAAAAAAAAATATAAAAGATATATAGTATACAGATATATATATATAAATAATTAGGAAAGATGAATCAGTCGTGATAGTTAAACCGATTAGGCTAAATTGATAGAGAGGTAACTTAGAACCGTTTGAAGGACATGGGGTTTATGTTATCCCTTACAACAGTGAGGAAACTAGGGGGGAACGAAGTTCGCCGGAACAGCTAGTAAAATTATATTTAAAAAGAACTCTGGACTCTAAAGGCTAGACCACAATTATTTTATTGTGTTTGTAAATTAAATTGTATTTGAAAAGAAAAGAAAAAAAATATTTATTTGCGGAATATGAGTGTTACAAAGATGTTACAAAATTATTTAGGCGTTTCTACATAATATTCTACCAACTTGTGGTGTGCAAATATTTTATTAAGTTTTAATTAAATTAGTTATTTTATTTATTTACTTACTATTTAAACACTGTTTACAGTATTGATTACATAATTATTTATTAATACAAACAATTTTTAAAATATATATAAATGTATTCATATCTACCGTAAACTACCACCGTTTTCGAACCTAGCCAGACAGGAGAAGTAACGGCGAAACAAACTCCTGCGCATCCAACATTCTGCAATTAAATTAATCATATTAGAACTACTTTATTATTTACACACTTTTTACTTTTTTGTAAAACATAGAGTTTTTGTATTGGACACGTTTTCTGTATAAAAAAATTGTGCTTACTCTTGAAGTTCCAATTCTTGAATTGAATTAAAATGTTTAGCTTTCAAATAGGTAGAGAGAAATAAAAGTAAAACTGTTATTACTCAAAACACTTTTTTTGATTTCTTGATATGTGAAATATTTGGTCATTTTTAGGGAATGCCTGGAACAGCTGGACAACCCGGTTTACAAGGTAAAGACGGTGAGCCAGGTGTCGCAGGCCCTGCTGGTCCACCTGGCCCGTCTGGGCTTCGAGGTGAAAGAGGATTCCCAGGGGAAAGAGGCATTCAAGGTCTTGCTGGGGTACCTGGAGAGAAAGGAGAAGCTGGTTCTCAAGGTGCTGATGGACCTCCTGTGAGTGTTTATTTCATGACAAATAACGTAGAGTACAAGAAAATTTTTACATTAGGTATTGCCAACCTGACTGAGCTGGCAGCTAAAAACAGTGTGTGTGTGTGTCTGACAATAGCATCAATTGTGCTAACCTAGTGAAGCGATGAATAGGTTCTGATGGTTTTTTTTTCATGATATTGGAAAGCAAACAAGCAGATGGATTTCCTGATGGTAAGAAATTCACGCCGCCTAGAGACACCAAAGGTAGTAATGGTGCGTTGCAAACCTAAGGCCGGAATTTTAGACCTCGAGCAAATGTACGACCACCGGCTACCTTACCCTCCGAACCGGAACACGTCAGGGGCAAGCACTGACGTTTTGGCAGCTGTAATATGTAAGGCCGTTGTACAAATCCGGGCGAGTCACTGCGAAACTCTACCACCTAGTCAGATGTTACGGTGTTAGTGACGGTAAGCCTATGCTTGCTTATACGAGCTGCCTGGCACAGGAAGACAGATGGTCTATTCTTCAAAGGAGCCCCGACCCAATCAACACGGGGATTTGTTTTTAAATTTTTATTTACATTAATTTCGAACAGCACCTATTATTTGAGGGGTTTTAACAAAGTCGTAACAGGTATTACATGAAAAATAACAGTCTGTTAGTATTTGTAACTGTTTGAAACAACATTTTATATTTAAGGGGTTTTCCAAAAATTCATGAAAGGCTTTACATGAAAAATCAAAGTAAATATTGGTAACTGTTTACGAAGGCAGTAGATTTGATTTTGTTTCGTTTTAATAACAAGTTTCACTTTGTATAAATGTATATTTATTTATTTATAACGTGATGTTGGACACAACATGGCTCTCCTGATGGTAAGGGACAAACGTAGTCTATAAACACTGTTGAAGTTGAAAGTGTATAGCTGTCCTGTGGCCGGAATGGTATGCATATTGTGAATGTTGAGCGGTTACCTAAGTCGCAGACAAATAAGCCAGACGCAGGAGGAGTCTGGCGAAGGCGAGTCGCGGGTAGAGGTGCGACACTTCTTTGATTTTCATACAAAATGTATAGAATAGAATAGAATATATTTTTATTCACATTCACCTTGAGGCACTTGTGACGAGTCTATATAATACTAAAACTACCACCGGATCGGAACGCGGCCACACACTGAGAAGATCCGGCAAGAAACTCAGCGGGCTGTCTCTTTTTTTTCCTTATTCTATACAAATTACATATAATTACTAGTAAGAGTTCGGTATGAGGAGCAATTAATCCCAAGCACTCTTATCCGACAGATATTCAGCAACGGTATAGTAACTTTTTTATACTATTTCACTTTGACACATTTTTTAAATTTATTTAATGGCAGGTCTTTTATAAAATCGGGAAGTTTATTGTAAAAACGGATACATTGGCCCATGAAAGAATGATTAACTCTGTTGAGACGGGATACATGCACAGCAAGATTGATTTTATTCCTCGTATTTACATTATGTATATCACAGTTTCTTTTAAATGAATGTAAATTCTTCTGAACATATAATAAATTCTCATAGACGTACGGGGAAGTAACAGTTAGAATATTAATTTCTTTGAATTTTTCTCTAAGGGAAACTCTTGGGCCTAAGTTATAAATTGCACGTATGGCCCTCTTTTGTAAAACAAATATAGTACAAGTATTTACATCGGCAGAACTCCCCCAGAGAAGAATTCCGTGTGACATAATGCTATGAAAATAACTAAAATAAACAATCCTAGCTGTGTCAACATCGGTTAACTGTCTCATTTTTTTAACGGCATATGCTGCTGAGCTCAGTCTTATGCGAGCTTTTCAACGTGTAGACCCCATTGCAACTTTTTATCTATTGTGATTCCTAAAAACGTTGTGGAATCAACAAGGTCCAACTTGTTCCCATTAAGTTGCACATTGGTTTCTACTTGCCTCACATTAGGCATTGATAATTTGACACATTTAGTTTTTTTTTCATTCAAAAAAAGATTATTTACATTCAACCAATCTACAACTTTTGAAATCGCAGTGTTCGTTTCGTCATACTTACCTAGTTGCCTCTTCACTTTAAATGAAAGTGAAGTGCCATCCGAGAACAATACAATTTCATGTTTATCCCTTACTTAGTAAGGTAAATCATTGAACAGAAAAGGCCCTAGAATGGAACCCTGGGGCACACCCATTGTAACAGCAGCACCTGTCGATTTGATACCATTAATCTCAACCTTCTGAATTCTCCCACTCAAGTAAGAAATCAGAAGGTCGAGTACTTTATTTCTAATTCCATAATGGCGTAGTTTCCTGATCAATATTTTATCATTAACGCAATCGAATGCCTTGGACAAATCACAGAATACACCAAGGGCATCCTATGAACCCTCCCTACATTCATAGATTTTCTTCAATAATTCCACACCAGCATCGACCGTCGATCTTGTAAAACCAAACTGTTTATCATGAAATAAGCCTAACTTGTTAAAATGTAACAACATTTGATTAAGTATATTTTTTTCAAATATTTTACTCAGGTTAGGTTAAATGGAGATAGGTTGGTAATTGGAGGGATCAGTTGAACTTTCAGATTTAAGAAGAGGTATAACTATACTAAGTTTCATTAGATCAGGAAATACTCCATGAGTAAACAACAATTAAATATTATAGCTAAATAAGGAACTATAACGTCTATTACTGGAGCAATAATTTTATAGAATGTCCCCACAAGTCTAATGTATTTTTAATTTTTAAAGACTTAAATGCTTTAACTATATCTTTTGCCTCGACAAATAAAAATTCGAAATTATTTTTGCACTCATTAGAAGCATAGAAGAGGTGGGGCCCGCGCCGCATCATCTCAGTATGTATCGCGCCCTACCTCTTCTATACATTTTGTATGAAAATCAAAGAAGTGTCGCACCTCGCCCTCGCCCGACGCCTCTTGCATTTGTCCTGCGCCTAACCTTCGAGACTGAACATGACAGTGTCATGGCGGCAGGAATTTGCAAGGTGCAGCACTCTACTACCAGTGATCTTGTATTATTGACCTAGTTAAACTATGTTATACAGGGTGCATTTGACACCGTAACGAAAACTTCTGTGGTAGTGTAGACACATATCAGACTTCAAAATTCCTTTTACAGTTTTTGTCGGAAACAAGCGGTTAAATAATGACAATAAATAATAAAAACAATAACATAAATAATAATTATAAAATTAAATAATAAAAAACAACAAGCAGTTTTTCAGCCCGCGATATATAGCGAACAAAGTATATGCATTAAGCCGCGCGTTGCGAGCTGCAAGTGCCGAAATGATACGCTGTTTTATTATATTGCTGTTTTTTATTAAAATGTGTTATTTATTTGATGTTAAATAAAAATCGAGTTGCGTTAGATATTATTAATGAAATAATAGTGGAATCAATAAAATAATACAAATAATTTTGAAAAATTCATGAAATTTCCGACATAAAATTCCAACAACATATGCATGTCTATCATGTACAAAACCCATGGTTGCATTTTTCGCTACGCTGTCATTTACACGGTGTATATGTTTACCTCATCGCAGACACTGCGTATGCTCCTCACTTCCGTTATACGAACGTTATGGAAAATGAAAAAATAAATATTGCAATAAATTGGGATATTTTATAAAACATAAAGTAGGTACATTACATTTCACATTTTTCAATATATTTCCAATATTGTTAGGGCTTAGAGGGACCAAAGGGCAGTAAAGGTCATCCGGGCCCCATAGGCCAGATGGGAATGCCAGGTCCACGTGGCTTGACTGGATTTACAGGGGAAAAAGGAGAAAGGGGCAGTGTTGGTCCTGTAGGACCAGAAGGACCGCCAGGTAACTTTTGACTTTTATTTACGTCCACTGTGACTAAAAAAAATTACTTTTTTCAACAAAACTATCTGTTTTTTTCCTTTAAAACCCTGACTTTAAAAAATGTGTTTATTTTTTTTATTTTCAGTATAAGGCTAAACAGTTTTTGAATAAGTTTGATATGCTGTTTTATTGCAATTTTTTTTACTATTAATAAGTCATGCATACTTGGCATACTGTGAAAAACTTTGTGCAATAATGAACTGAGTCAATCATAACTATCTCTGAAACGTTTACTTCATAAACTCATTACATAAGTTTTCATTCATAAGAAAATAATTATTTCACAAAAGTGACTACAAAAATAGTTTCCCTCAAAAATCGAGTAATGTAATTTGCAATTTTGTTATGTTTCAGCCTTTTCATAAAATATGAAAATAAACATGTACATATATTAAAATCTTTTTGCAAAGCTAGAATTAAAGTTGAAATAATGACTCATGGTTTTCAATTCCATTATGATTTTATATTGTATTCTTTTGTTAATTTGTGAACTACATATACTTTTCATAAGTAAACCATTTTATTTAATTAAAAAAATATTTTTAAAATATTTGTATACCTACTTGAAGGTCGTCAAGGAGAACAAGGGCCTCAAGGGCCTGTGGGACCCACTGGGCCGCCTGGAGAACCTGCCGAGAGGGGCGAGCCCGGTGCTCCCGGGGTAGCGGGAGAGCCCGGCGCAACTGGCGCGCAGGGTGACCGTGGCCAACCTGGCATGCAGGGCGCCCCTGGCCTGGCGGGCCCTCCCGGCCTCACCGGTATGCCAGGCCTCAAGGGAGACAGGGGCTACGCTGGGGCCAAAGGTCAACAAGGCTCGCCTGGAACTCCAGGTAAACACTAGAATTGCAGTTCATATCATGTGTAACGAAAATATATAATTTTTATATAAATTTTTTCCATTATTATATACATAACATTACATCTTCTGGGATTGAGCCAAAGGCATATTTAGTAAAATATATAAAAGTTAACGGCAACAGTAAACGATCGAAAAAGACATCGATATCATTTTCATATGTCATAACATAGATAAACTGCTGAAACACTAGTCTTTGAACTTATAAGATTCTGTCTTCTCTTTAATTTAACTAAATTGCCAGGATCGTAAGGTTTGGCAGTCTACTCTCTACTTACCCCGTAAGGGACTTGGCATGAAGATATGTATGTATGACTGTAGTTTTGGGGTTAGATTAAATTTGTGTAACTTATCCAGGGATA
>NJDC01005808.1:62873-93029 GCA_002245475.1 Calephelis virginiensis | reverse complement strand
AAATATATAACAAGAAAAAGATTTATTAATACGGAAGACGTGGCTGTATGGACACAGATCCTTTGCCTTTCCCCGACTGGGATAAAATTAAAAAACAACAACAATCATAATTTTTGTAACTGTCTATAATTTGATTATTTAGAGGTTAGATTAATTCGTGAAATTTGTTCAAGGGATATTTATTTATAGAAACGAAATGTCATTTCGTTTTCGCCTTTTGACCGAAACAAACACTAGGATGATGTTGACTATTATAAAATAGTCTAAAAAGAGTTTGTTTTGGGAAACTGGCATAGTTAATGGTTTAACAAGTGTGGTATTCCACGGGCGAATGAGTTTGCTCAAACACTACGACCGCGACCTCGGACCAGCAAATATTTGACCGTGCACTTGAATGAAGAGTTTACACTGGGGACGACACATTGGGAAAACTACTATAAACTTCGAGTTTTATAGAAAAAGTTTAACCGATTTGAAAGTAGAAGTCTGTATGTTGTTATTTATTTTTATTTATTTAATAATTTATTGTACACAAAAACTTACATAAACTTTAAAACTAAAAAAATTGTACAAAAGGTCAGCTTATAGATAAATAGATTTCTTCCAGCTCACCCAAAAAGTAGCTCATAAAATAACTTAAAAAACAAAAAACTTACAGTGCACAATAAATTAAGTTAGAAAAAAAAAATAACTATACAGCATTTACATAATATATGTATGCAAGTGTATGTATTTTGGTATGCACGTTTATGGTATAATTTTATTTTTTCTTTTTTTTGTACATGTCATTTGTTATTTGTTTTTCTCAAATTATAAAAAAATAAATTAAACCATTAAACGTGCGTACCAAAATACATACACTTGCAAACATAACAATAATATATAAACTTGTATATAGGTATCTCTGAGAATAAATACATAATATTTAAGGTAATAAAATGTATAAACAATTGTAGTACGTAGTATATAAACACGAGTTCATAATCTACAAGAACGTAAAAACACAACTAATGGTGTGAAAAAAAATATTGAAAAGCTCTTAAACGCTTTTTAAAAACAGATAAAGATGGGCTATCTCGAATACTGTGTGGTAGTGAGTTTTTTTTATGATATTGGAAGACAAACAAGCTGACGGATTTCCTGATGGTAAGACATTCACGCCGCCTAGAGACAATGGTGATAATGGTGCTTTGCCAACCTGAGGCCGGGATGTAGGAATTTGAGCAAAAGTAAGTTTACCGGCTATCTTACCCTCCAAACCGGAACACGTCATTACGTTATGGAGGCAGGAATAGGTAAGGCGGTGGTACCAATCCGGGTGAGTGCGAAACTCCACCACTTACTATTAAGTCATGGTGTGACGGTAAGGCTATGCTCGCCTTTTACGAACTGCCTGGCAGGAAGGCAGATGGTCTATTCTGCAAAGGAGCCCGGATCAACACGGGGTCAATCCACATTTTACGTTTTTTACGCGAACGCAACTTGCTGCACAGCACTCTATGACCAATGATCTTGTAGTAAAGTAATGGCCTTTATTTTAACCAGTACTCGCCTTTTATGGACTGCCTGGCAGAGAAGCAGATGGTCTATTCGATTAGCGGACCCGGACCACTACGGGGAATAATGTCCTATTCATCCTGTTATGATCTTCAACCTCCATCATCATACAGCTCCTTTATATATCATATCATTGTCATAATTGTGTATACCTGAAACCAGCTTAATCGGTTAAGGTTAGCTATTTTAAAATGAGTTTCGTAATTTCTTTTGAACTAACATATTACATTGTTAGTTAAATAAAAGCTTCTAATAACTAATTAACATCGTTGCTCTAAATATAGCGATAGTGTAATTGGTCCACTCGTAAAAAAACATAACCCTGTCCTATATGTCGCATTTGCCCTACATTTCATAAATACTATTGATTTTAAGAACATACATTTAATTTTGCCTCTTCGGTGTAGCGGTCTGACATTGAACTTAAATTCATGAGGTACCAGGTATCATCACGGGTCGGGCAACCAAAAGAAAATGTGTTTTTCTCATTTTTAATAATAGCAACATTGCTTGATATTGGTCATTAAAACGTAGTGATTATATTCTCTTTGTTGGTTATGAGCCCGGTTGGCGATAGACTTGCCACCTATCACATTGTGGGACTTAGTATTTTCGGCTAGTCGTGGGTGTCCTGGTCGTACCTCTGCCTACCTCTTCGGAAATATGGGCTTGAAGATACTTTTTATATAAATTGTAATTATGTTATTAGTAATAAAATAACTTTTCTGACTAAAAGTTAAAAAATCTAGAAGTTAAATAAACTTTCGATGTCAGAAAAGTTGGTAAACAGATTAACAAGGGCATTTTTTATACTGACAGATTTTTTGATTTTTTACTGTACCTCCCCGTGTTGTGTTTGTTCCTCGTGTTGGTCTGGGCTCCTTTGCAGAATAGACCATCAGCCTTCCTGCCAGGAAGCTCGTAAAAGGCGAGCATAGCCTTACCGTTACTAACTCCGTGACATCCTACTAGGTGGTAGAGTTTCGCAGCGTCTCGCCCGGATTGGTGCCACCGCCTTACCTGTTCCTGCCGCCATAACGTCATGACGTGTTCCGGTTCGGAGGGTAAGGTAGCCGGTAAACTTACTTTTGCTCGAGGCCTAGCACCCCGGCCTCAGTTTGGCAACGCACCATTACCACATTTGGTGTCTCTAGGCGGCGTGAATTTCTTACCATCAGGAAATCCGTCTGCTTGTTTGCCTTCCAATATTATAAAAAAAATCTATGTATTAGTATCATATTCATAACACAAGCACATAATTTGCTTATTTTGGAGTTAGATTCAATTTGTGTAACTTCCAGGGATATGTATTACGAGTATAATAATTACCTGTGCAAATCCCTATCCCCATTGACAATCAGTTGTTTGTACAAACCAACGAGTGAGGTGGTCACCATCAATTAAAGATTTAAATTTCATTTTCAATGTTTTATATCAATACTAGCTGTCCCGGCGGACTTATAGCTTATAGCTGTTATATTTTAATATGATTTTAGTAAAAAAAATTGGGGTGAGTCACCCTTTTCACTTAGGGGTATGAAAAATAGATGTTGGCCGATTCTCAGACCTACTCAATGTGCTCACAAAATTTCACAAAAATCGGTCCAGCCGTTTCGGAGGAGTTCAATCACGCACACTATGATACAAGAATTTTATCCATACTAATAAAGAGGAAAGGTTTGACTTTTTGTTTGTTTGAAATGAATAGGCTCCGAAACTACTGGACCGATTTCAAAAATTCTTTCGCCTTTAGAATGCTACATTACCCCTGAGTGACATAGGCTTTGTTTCATCAAAATCGGTGCAGTAGAAGTCAAGTTACGCAGGCAAAGCTGCGTGAAACAGCTAGAATATTAGATAGACAGAATCCTACATAAACTAAGTACTTAAGTATCTATTAGAAGATATAAAACGTGTACTAGTTTATAGTTATTTAAAAAGAAACAATGTTTAATTCAGCGAGGTTAATCAGAGAATCCATTACATTAGGTTCTTCCGTTTATGAAGTTCCTTCTACGTGTTTGTTTTATAGAGGAGTATGTTGCGAGAATATTAAGGCAACAAGTGGTTTTCAGACGATTCGTCTATATTAGTAACTGCGTTTTAACCCTACTTGTTGGGACGTCAGTGCTCATCATTGTTGTCTTCTAGTTTCGAGGTAAGTAACTGATAATATTTTAAGACCTAAGCTTCAGGTTGGCAACGTCTTCCAACGCAATGGCTCCAATAAGATGTATTTTTAAAATAACGTAAGTGAGCGGTTACACCCGTTGGCCAGAATTTCATTTGCTATAATTTCAACAGGCATAATATTGTTTCTCATAATTTCATATGTCATACTCATTGTTTACTATATTAGTCACGTGCTAGAAACTATGTTTCCCATAAAGTCAATTTCAATAATATCATTTGCTAGCATGATTGTAAGCCGTATTATCAGAAGCCATAAAATCATTTACTATAAAAATAACGTCTAGAAAAAGAACATAAATTCGTTTTATACTAAATGCTAATATTAATATTAAATGCTATATGGTTTCGGTATGGTTTGTTTTGGTTAGGTTAGGTTAGAACATGAAAGACAACGCACGAGCCGAGCGAGCGAAGCGAACGTGCCGCGGCAGCGGCCGGCGAAGTGCCAGAAAGCTAATCGCTTTTTAGAACAAATGCGTTAGGTTAAAATTGAACAGAAACGACTTTGATCGTATAAAATGGTACTAGATAAATAGTTATTAAAAATAAAGATAACACTAATACGTAATCATATTGTCATATATTTATCAAAAATACACAATCATAGTGTGATATATTTATTTTGGTTAGGTTAGGTTAGAATATGAAAGACAAAAGCTAATAGCGTTTTAGAACAAATGCGTTAGGTTGAATTTGAACGGAAGTGACTTTGATCGTATCAAGAGGTACTAGATAAATAGGTATTAGAAATAAAGATAACTATAATATGTAATCTTACTGTGATATATTTATTACAATTTACATTTTACGTAATGCAAATACAAATTTTTGTAAGGCATTTAAATATTCTGTTGAATAATATTATTGCAATCAATAAAATGGATAACAATACGTATGGCACTTGTATCATTATGGAAACTAATTTTAGGGCAAATAAGACTATGTCACAAGTATATTATGGTTAACAAAACATTCGGGCAAATAAAAACTCGGGCAAATTAAATTCTGGCATTTGAATATATGGCATATAATCTTTGGGAAAACAATAGACAAATGGAAGTGAGACATAGATGATAGGTACATCGTTAGGTTAAAAGTATCTTCACGCCCATATCCCGAAAGTGGTAGCCGAAGAGACTAAGTCCCACAATGTGATAGGTGATAAGCCTATCGCAAACCGGGCATATATCCAATCCCAGGCAACGTTCGTTTTTAATAGAAAATTGAAATCATGCTTTTTCTATTCTTTTGTCCGACTCGGGAATTGAACCCAGGACCTCAAGAAGTCAAGACTGACTCCGAACCACTTAGCCACCGTTAGATTTGGTACGGTTATCTTATGGTTGGGATCTTAGGCAAAGTGTGCAAGCAGTTTACCAGTAACCCTGCACCATGGAATACAAAAATAACGGGCACTGACTCTATAGCGACGAGCGTAAATGAAATGAAAATAACCGGTCGACTACTCTAAAACAGATAGTTATAGTTAAATCGATAATTACAGTAAAAAATATAGTTACAGTAAAATAGATAGTTACAGTAAAATAGATAGTTACAGTAAAAAAAATAGTTACAGTAAAATAGATAGTTACAGTAAAATAGATAGTTACAGTAAAATAGATAGTTACAATAAAATAGACAGTCACAGGACACACTAGTGCACACATTGAAACTTCTTGGTAGAGTCACTCTACAACTCTCCAAGATTCGAGCAACCGCTTAACGCTTCTGACCCTAAAACTTCGACATTCGACAATGAAATCGTTCGGGTAGTATCCGAGAGTGGTGTCAAGAGTATCCGATACCGGCGTGTTTGTATGAAAAGGGTAATGAATGTGAAAGAAGTCAGGCAGGTTTTTTATAACATTGGAAGGCAAACAAGCAGACGGATTTCCTGATGGTAAGAAATTCACTCCGCCTAAAGTGACCAAAGGTCGTAATGGTGCGTTGCTAACCTCAGGCTGGGATGTAAGGTCTCGAGCAAAAGTAAGTTTATCGCCTACCTTATCCTCCGAACCGGAACACGACAACGGCAAGCGCTAACATTATAGCGGCAGGAATAGGTAAGGCGGTGGTACAGATCTGGGGGGTCTGCCAGGATCGTGAAATTCGGCACTTGATACTCTCTGACTACCACGTAAGGGGCTTGGCATGATGATATGTATGTATGCAAAACTCTAGTGTTCGCCCATCAGTCAAACATGATAGAGAAACTCTTGTTTATGCAGGCTTTTTGAGGAAAGAAAAAATCACCTCTGTCAGTATTTAAACCTTTGATATCGCTGACAAATGCTTTAATAACTATTTCAGATGCCAAAGCTTAGTATCACCGCCTTACCTATTCCTGCCACCATAACGTCAGTGCTTGCCGTTAACGTGTTCTGGTTCGGAGGGTAAGGTAACACATAAACTTACTTTTGCTCGAGGCCTTACATCCCGGCCTCAGTTTGGCAACGCACCATTACCACATTTGATGTGTCTAGGCGTGAATTTCTAACTATCAGGAAAACCGTCTGCTTGTTTGCCTTCCTACATAACTTAAAAAATTGTGGAATGATTTTTTTTAAATTTTATCATTTACGTTGTATACACGTTGTATACACATTTTATAATTTCTAATTTTCTTAAGATATTTTAAATTCAACACTTACCTGTGCTTAGGATAAATTTTCACATTTTCTAAAAAAATATCACTTAAGAACATTAATCACTTAATTATTTTCAAATAATGTTATCAAGATAACAAACAACTCACCTGATCAATATCGTTAGTATACATATATGTAGTCCAGGATATACGTATATAACATAAGGGTAGTCTTATATTCACTCCTCTCACATAAATTCATCACAAGAACAAGTAGTATATTTAACTTAGCATTTTTTTATTTCTAAATTTAAAAATAAATAAGATGTATCCAAAAACACAATTCTAAAAAGTTCATTTCTTTATACTTAAAACTACAAACGAGAGAAAAGTACAGAAAATTTTAAACACATTTATTTGTTCCAACACAGGTTATTCACCAAGTATTATAAAGTACATCTGGTGGTTTAAATAAGTGTTTACAATATTTATTGCGTGTTTTATTACTATTTCATTGAGAACCTGATATTGAACTATGACCTTAGTTTTTTTTCTTGTGGTTGAGAGTTTTGCGCTAAAACTGGTTATACGTCGCGTATGTAAATGCATGACGAGCTCTATGTTCTAATGAATGGATGAATGAATGAATGAAGGAAGGAATTAATGAACTCTTTATGTTGCACGATTAAACTTACAACAAAGTAAGTGCAATTAAGTATTAACAACAGCATATGATTATAGTTTTAAGTACACAAAAGGCGGTCTTAGCGCCAAGTAAAGCGATCTCTGACAGACAACCTTTTTGTCTGAGGAGACAATATAAATATTCAGTAGGTAAAGAGATTGAACGTACAAAATCTGTAACATAAGATTAGAGTATTAATAATAACAAGGAGAAAAACGAAAGTATATATAAAACTAGAATAAACCATCTTAAATTAAGATATAACAATGTTACATAATTTAAATTGAAGTAAATACCATATCAACTACCACAAACACAACTTTGGCTTTTCAAGTAATGTTTTAAAAGTAGTTAAAGCTTGTGTAAGTCTTATATTAGTTGGTAAACTTCTGCAAGAGAGAGAATTTCATGGGAGAAAGCAGCAAATATACGGTTCTTTTAATGGTATGGGACAACCGTGCCCTTCAGATATTAAGTGTACGTCACTGTCATGTGACAGGTAGTTAGGCCTATTCAACTTTACCCTTTGGACCGGAACATGACATGATAGTGGCAGGCGGTGGATCCTCACCTGAACAAATAACTCCATACCTGTAGTATTGTTGGTAATGAAATGTTTAACCTATGCTCATCTTTTACGAACTGCCAGAAAGTGAGGCACATAGTTTATTATTGTACACTTGGACCCGGACAAACACGGGCGGAAAGTTTACGTTGTTTATCATTGAATAAAAATAAAAATAAAAAAGTCGCCTCTGTGGTCTAGCGGTCCGGGTATGACTTGACTGCATGAGGTCCCGGGTTCGAATCCCGGGTCGACCAACGAAAAGAAAATTGGATTTTTCCAATTTTCTAATAAAAAAAAATGTTGGTCGGGATTGGAAATGCGTCCGGTTGGCGATAGGCTTGCCACCTATCACATTGTGGGACTTAGTGTCTTCGGCTAGTCGTGGGTGCCTTGGTTGTACCTCTGCCTACCCCTTCGAGGATATGGGCGTGAAGAATAAAAATTAGTTTTACAGTATTCTAGTTAGTAGCATTCCGGGTAATGTCCTTTAAGTTTAGGTAGTGTTGCGTTGTATATTAGAGTACTAGAATAGAATATATTTGTATTCACATTCACCTTAGAAGAGGCACTTGTGACGAGTCTATATAATAACAAAACTACCACTACTGTAATTTTTACCCTGAATCAATAAAAATAACGGTAAGTAATAGTTTGAGAGACACAAAAAAAATCTGATTAGATTTTTTTATTGGCTGTACTAATAATACATATTATAAATGCGAATATAAATTTGTTTGTTACTTTCAAACGAAAACTACTTTTCCAATCAGTGTGAAACTTTGTAAACACACAAAAATATCGTTACTTTTATGTACCTCCAAGAATGGAGGTACATAAGAGTAACGATATTTTTTTAATGACGTAAATGCGAGCGAAGTTGTGAATAAAATCATTTTTTTAGGATATAGCAAGGCAAACAAGCAGACGTATTTCCTGATGGTAAGAAATTCACATTGCCTAGAGATACCAAAGATGGTAATGGTGCGTTGCCAACCTGATGCCGAGATATTAGGCCTCGAGCAAAAGTAAGTTTACCAGCAACCTTACCCTCCGAACCTGAACACATTATGACGTTATGGCGGCAGGATTATAACTTAAACGCAGTAACTGTATGCCTGCGTCGTATAAATAAATCTACGTATTGCCCCAAAAACATTTCATGTAAAATGTTGCCAAGACGACCACATAAGGTTTTTAGTGTTTTGTTTTTTCTTCTTTTTGGAATATATTTCTTGCACATCAGCAGTGCCGGTTTTTATAACATCAGAACTTAAAATTAAACTATGTTTTGGTTAGCATAAAAAAAGGTTATAGTGAGGTAGCAGTGGTAGGTATTTCTCAATAGGGAAAAAATCCCCCGATTTTAAAACATTCTTGATTGGTGCTCCGCTCCTTTCATTCTTAGCATAATGATGGTTAGCCTTTAGCCTGCCTCGATAAATAAGCTATCTAACACTGAACGAATCGGACCAGTAGTTCCTGAGATTAGCACGTTCAAACAAACAAACAAACTCTTCATGTTTATAATATTAGTATGAACCGATTCTGTGATAAATTTGACCTTGCACAGTCTGTCTATGACTTTTTATTTGATGGTTTATTGATTACCGAAGATCTACCTTTTCGAGGATATGGGGGTGAAGATACTTTACTTTATTGATTACCATGAGCAATAAATTAGGACAATATTTCGCTCGTAAGCGATTATATTCAATTATAGCTGACTGTTGCGCTTTAATACTAGCAAAGTCTATATTTCAAAGGTGAATATATTAATAAGGTTTCCAAGTGTTGGTCCATCTGACCATTTGGCTTCTGGTGGTAGAGATTGGTAGCGACTCGCCCGGATTGGTACCACTACCCTTACCTACTCCTGCCGCCGCCTACCGCTTTGCCGATAACGTGTTTCGGTTCCGAGGGAAGGTAGCCGGTAAGCTTACTTTTGATGGAGGCCTAACGTCCCAAATTTAGGTTGGCAACGCACCATTACCATCTTTGGTGTCTCTAGGCAGTGTTAATTACTTACCATCAGAAAATCCGTCTACTTGTTTACCTTCCAATATAAGAAAAAAAATTGGTACTCAAGAGAGTGCTACCATAAGCCTGCTGACTAGAGAAAGTGGATGACCCATGACCTACCATACCTTACCCTCCGAACCAGAAAACGTCATGACGTTATGGCGGCAGGAATAGGTAAGGCGGTGGTACCAATCCGGGCGAGTCTGCTAAACTCTACCACCTAGTAAAAGGAGTCAAAAAAACTACGAAACATTTCGAGGAAAGGTAGGCAGCACCCTTGCGTTTCGCTTAGTTCTTGGCGGGGCACTGCCTTCCCCCAGATTATTAAGTCTGATTCGAAAGCTACGAACTAATTGCCATAAAATGTTTACAGGATCTAACTCTTGACACCACCTTTGGATAAAACCTGATCCAACAAGCAACCGCGAGGCTTGGGTGCTGATATCGATATTTATTAAATTTAATCTGATATCTATAAGTATCTCTATATATACTCGTAAGTATCGTTGACTAGTACTGACTCAGACTGGTAAGAAAACTACACGTTAGCATCGATAAACAAGCATGTAATTTGCTTACTTTAAAGTTCGATTCAATTTGTGTAACATATGCAGGGTTATTATTTATTTATTATCGATTAGTCGCCTCTGTGGTCTAGCGGTTCAGTTGTTGGACTTGACTGCATGAGGTCCTGGATTCGAATACCGGGTCGGGCAACAAAAAGAAAATTGGGTTTTCTAATGTTCTAATAAAAAAAATGTTGCTCGGGATTGGAAATGTGCCCGGTTGGCGATAGGCTTGCCACCTATCACATTGGTGTTTTCGGCTAGTCGTGGGTTCCCTGGTTGTGCCTCTGCCTACGCCTTCCGGGATATGAGCGTGAAGATGCTAGCTAGCTATTATCAACTAGCGGCCCACCCCGGCTTTGCACGGTTATAAAATATACATATAAACTTTCCTCTTTATTCACTTTATCTATTAAAAAAACCGCATCGAAATCCGTTTGGTAGTTTTAAAGATATAAGCATATAAAGGAACATAAGGACATAGAAAGCGACTTTGTTGTATACTATGTAGTAATTCGATCATGCCATATCAAACTGGGTCCCTCCAGGTACCTGCATGTGAGACCTAACTGTTCAAACACTCACGAATGCGGCAAAACTGAGCTGGTCTGATGATGGAGCTCCAAGATAGGAGACTGAACCCTGGAGTTTTGCCCGTGTAGATCCGGGCTCCTTTGTAGAATAGACCACAGGCCTTCTCGCCAGGCAGCTTGTTAAAGGCGAGCATACTCTTATCATCACTAACACCGTGACATCTGACTAGGTGGTCGAGTTTCGCAGCGATTCCACCGGATTGGTACCACCGCCTTACCTATTCCTGCCTCTATAACGTCATGACGTGTTCCGGTTCGGAGAGTAAGGTAGCCGGTAAACTTACTTTTGCTCGAGGCCTAACATCCCGATCTCAGGTTGGCAACGCACTATTACCACCTTTGGTGTCTCTGGGCGGCGTGAATTTCTTAACATCAGGAAATCCGTCTGCTTGTTTGCCTTCCAATATCATTAAAAAAAATTATATGCGATTGCAAACAATTTTTTGCTGCTTTTTTCACACTATAATGGAATCGAAATTATGACATAATACTTACTTATCACAGACCGTAAGTACGTTGTTCTGCGTTATGGTATTCAAATTTCAATCACAATGGGGTTTTACGATTGGAAAAATACACTTTAATGATAAATTATATCTTGTTTACCCCGATTCTACCCGTGTTGGTCCGGGTTTCTTTGTAGAATAGACCATCTGTCTTCCTGCCAGGAAGCTCGTAAAGGCGAGCATACTCTTATCATCACTAACACCGTGACATCTGACTAGGTGGTAGAGTTTCGCAGCGATTCAGCCGGATTGGTACCACCGCCTTACCTATTCCTGCCGCCATAACGTCAGACGTGTTACGGTTTGGAGGGTAAACTTACTTTTGATCGAGGCCTAACATCACGGCCTCAGGTTGGCAACGCACCATTACCACTTTTGGTATCTCTAGGCGGCGTGAATTTCTTACCATCAGGAAATTCGTTTGCTTGTTAGCCTTCCAATACTGTAAAAAATACCTTAGTTCGAAATAAATAGTTTCCTTTACCCTAAGGTTGTTTGATAGAGATCTCTCCGAGCGATAAGACCACCTTTGACATCATGTTTTTTTATGTAAGAATTCAGCGAATAAGCACATGGCTTTCCTGGTGGTAAGAGATAGCCGTGGCCTATATACACCTTAGATATGACAGGTGCGTCGCGTTCTGTAGCCGGGAGGTTAGGCCTATTGTGCAAGTACTCTACCCTCAAGGCTGGAACACAACAAATTCATTATGGCGGCAGGAATAAATAAGGCGGTGGATCCCTACCCGGGTAAGATTCTGCACAGCACTTTACCACTAGTAAATACACACCATACCATAATCCTAAAATTAAACATCTGCAATGAACCCACGACAAAACCTGCATATTACATAAGATAAGATCCATCTCGATCACGTTAGCTTTCAACAAAACCGCATTTAAATCGGTAAATCCGTTCAAAAGTTATGATTCCAAAGAGAGATACACACTTATACACAAACAGAGACACATAAACTTATAATACCCCCGCTTTACTTTGGGTGTTAAAAATAGGGCGTTATATTTTTTTAAATATTTTTTATAGTTTGTCATGTTTCAGAACTCAACCTTTAAATATTGCAACTCTACCTCAACTTCTAAAGAAATGGTTAAAAGTCACTTCATTTTTGCAAATATTTATCAAGGAATTTTCTAAGCTTTACAATTTTATGTAATTAAGTATATGGAGGTATGTGTTATCCGTTTTGGAGTTCTAATGCAATGGTAAATATATACGAAGATAGAAAAACTTATAAACGTATAGGGATGAAGAGTGTATACCTACATTTATAAACAACCACTATTACATTTTTAATATAATATATCAAATGGGTATATAAAGGTATTTTTTTTTATTGAAATGGAATAAAATTGAATTACATTATGTTAAAAAGTTGTTATAAAGATATTTAAGTATATCAAATTATTGTGTGCAAATATTTAGTTAGATTATATTTATAGTAATATTTTTTATGATATTGGAAGGAAAACAAGCAGACGGATTTCCTGATATTAAGAAATTCACGCCGCCTAGAGACACCAAAGGTGGTAATGGTGCGTTGCCAACCTGAGGCCGGAATGTTAAGCCTCGAGCAAAAGTAAGTTTACCGGCTACTTTACCCTCCGAACCGGAACACGTCATGACGTTATGGCGGCAGGAATAGGTAAGGCGGTGGTACCAATCCGGGCGAGTCGCTGTGAAACTATTCTTCTGATTCTGATTCTGTGTGGAGATTCTGTTTATATTTATTTTATTTGGTTTTAAATATAGATTTTTTAAGTATTACAATAATTGATATTAAGACGAAGTGCTGACAGCTATGTTTATTTATTTAATTGTGATAAAAAAGCGGCGATTTAAATTTGCAATCACATGTCTCTTAACAAATAGAGCGATAACAAAATACGTACCCTACCAAAATAATATCGTGTGCTGTTATCGTATTTCAACAATCACAATAAACTGACTCACGTCTATCACACCCGGTGACATGTGCGACACTGCTGATAACTTTTCGTGTTTATATATACACAACACTAATAAGGGCCACTTGCACTTTCCCGTGTTACATTTAATATTGAGTTAAACTGTTAAATATAAGGTGATTTAGCTCTAGTTAGACCTAACTGAGCGTTAAATACTTAAGGGGTCATGTATGCTAAAATACGTCAGCAATATACTGTTTTTTCATACAAAGCAATTATGGATCTTGGCGACAAAAATACACAAGATTAACATTAATATGTTTTATAAGACTAGTGTTTCCAAAACACGATTCATTCCACTTTGCTCGATAGAAAAAAATCAAAAAGTTAATCCGTTTTTGAAAGCAAAACCCAACTGTTTACTTCAATTATGAAAATATCGACACCAGATTTAACATAAACATAGATAAGTATTATACCTAAAAGATAACTGTTTCAGTTTTCATATTTTTTTTCAAATTACTTTTATAGTGTCAAAAATAGTGATTTATAGAGCGCAAAGATATTTACTTTAGAGCGCAATATTTCATAGTAATCATGGAACGGGGGAGTGCGCTGATTGGCTCTTCTGGCTGACTAAGTATGGGGCCTTAACTCAGGAACATGCAAGTGGCCCTAAGATAACTTAAAATTCTAAAGTCGAGCTGTTATTCGTATTCATATACATCTATCTCTAGCTTACTTTTTTGTAGTTTATTAGAAGTTTGATAAAATTTTGAAAAAAAAAATTAAGGGAAACTGGACAGTCGAAACTAAACTGGTAGTTACTTAGCCTAGTATCCGACGAAAAGGTTAATTAAGGATTACTTTTATAATTTTTTCTAATTTTTTACTTATTTCTGCCTCCAAAATTAGTGTCACGCTCCGGTATGGAGAGTAAGTTATACGGTAGATTTGCACGATGGGTCTAGGACCCTGGCCACAAGACAGCAACGCATCTGTTTCATCTAAGGCGTCTACAGGACACGGTTGTCTGTTACTATCATAGTAGGGGAGTCCAAGAGGGGATTTTTGGACTAACTCAGGCGCGTCAGATTAAGATATGGGAGATACCCTGTACCATTGTTGAACACCTCCATTATGTATCAAATCTCTACATAGAGACGCGCATGTAGGGTTGTCTATCTAATTTTTTTTTGGCTTGAAATGTCAGATTAAAGTACGGCGAGCTTATTGCATGCCAATAAGTCCATGTTTGAATTTTCTGATGATTTGGACAAGACGTACGGTAGTTAGAGTTTCAGAAACATTAAAAAATCAAGTTATATGTGTTAATTGTCCATTACAGCAATGTGTCTGATTGACATCTTTCTGTCATCGGAGACACATTAGGCATATATATTATTAATATCTGATGATTTCGGCTATGATCAAGTGACTGAAATTGCTATTTTAGCTTCTAGACACTTAACGCACCGCTAAAAAGAAAAACCTTACATGACCTTTTTTACTCTCGACTATTTAATCGACAAAGTGCAATGGATCCCAATAACGCTGGAGTTACTACACATTTCGCATTGCGGGCTCTCCTACTATCAGGAGAACTGGATAAAATAAAAAAATAATATAAAAATATCAACTTGATTTCTACTGATATACTCGTATGTCCATACCTCCCGGAAATAACGCATCAAAGATCTATTTAACTAACGTTACTTTTTCTGTTAACTAGCATACCCGGCAAACTTTTCAGCGACTCGCCGGATGAGTACCACCGCCTTATCTATTGTTGTTACGCACATATAGTTGTGATAGCGGTTATTTTCCTTTATACTAACCCTAATCGCCTCTGTGGTCTAGTGGTCCAGCGTCGGACTTGACTTCTTGGGGTTCCGGGTTCGATTCCCGGGGATCGGGCATAAAAAAATATTTGAAAACTAGCTTTCCCGGCAAACTTCGTTCCACCCGTTCAGTTTGTACGGGAAATTTTTTTTTCCTAGTTTCCTCGCATTTTTTTTACCCTTTTTCTTATCTTTTAAACCTTCCCTGGACTTGAACAAATAATTCAAAGCCAAAATTAGTCAAATCGGTTCAGCCGTTTTCGAGTTTTAGCGAGACTAACGAACAGCAATTGATTTTTATATATATAGATAGGTATTTTCAATTTTATATTAAAAATAACGTTACCCGGTATCGGATATATGCCCGGTTGGCGATAGGATTGCCACCATTGTGAGACTTAGTGTTTTCGGCTAGTCGTGGGTGCTCTGGTTGTGCCTCTGCTTACCGCTTCGAGGATATGGGCGTGAAGATACTACTGACACTGCTGTATTTTCTTACGGTCACCTCTTACCATCAGGATAGCCGTGAAATACAGCTTCGTCCTTTTCGCACGCTCACTAATCAGACGCGTCCCGCAGCGATCTGTCACGCCCTGGTTGTGTCTTAGCCTACAACTTCAGGATATGGGCGTGAAGGCACTTTTTTTAATAAATAAATATTTCTGGCAATTACACAAATTGAATCTAACCCCAAAGTAAGCAAATATGTAGCTATGTGCACTAGTCAATGGTTCTAATATGTATAAATGTGTGTATAAACACCCAGATCCGGCTATGCAGACATCTATATGTTCATCATATAAATGCCTGCTCCCGTCGGGAATCGAACCCGAGCTTCGCGGTTGGTCGATTGAGTTCGGTGTGTACGTTAGTCCCTAGAGGTAAATTAAAAACAAAATTTTGACATTTATTCATTCTCTTACAATGTTACAGTTTAAACAATTCTATGGTCATAAACAATATCTTTTTTTTTTTTTTGGAATGACTAATGTGTTGTCATCCTCGCGGTTTTTACAACTTCACCGGGCTTTGCTAAACAATATCATTGTGACACACAATTTTATTGTCATAGATAATTTTATTGTCTTTTTATGAACATAAATGGATGATTTAATAATATTATGTCATTGAATTAATAATTCGATTTAATTTTTGCGACAACGAAATCGTAATGAGTTATAATGAAATAAGTAACGAGCATTATAATTACAATTGAAATTACAATATTAATTGTGTACCTATACTATGCTATGTGCTACAACAATAAAATTTTGTAATGTGTGATAGATTTCCCCCGTGTTGGTCCGGGCTCCTTTGCAGAATAGACTACCTGCCTTCCTGCCAGGCAGCTCGTAAAAGGCGAGCTTAGGCTTACCGTCACTAACACCGTGACCATTATACTAGGTGGTAGAGTTTCACCCGGATTGGTACCACCGCCATACCTATTCCTGACGCTATAACGTCATGACGTGTTCCGGTTCGGAGGGTAAGTTATCCGGTAAACTTACTTTTGCTCGAGGCCTAACATCCCGGCCTCAGGTTGGCAACGCTCCATTACCATTTTTAGTGTCTTTTAGACGACGTGAATTTCTTACCATCAGAAAATCCGTGTCCGTGTTAGCCTTCCAATATCATAAAAAAAATATTTAACATTTTCTAAATTTATTAAAACATACTGGCTATTTTGGATTTACAAAGATTCAAAAGTAAAATATTATAAAACAAAATTATGAAAAATGTGTCAATTTCTTTTATTGATTAGCATTTTTATGCCTAAATCTATTTAAAGTAGCTAAGATTTTAATTGTAGTTTTTTTTATTATTCAACATTAAGTAAAAAATCACTAAATATATGTCCCTTAAATTAGTAACAATTATTTTGTAAGTATAATATTTATATTATAATTTCCCCGTGTTGGTCAG
Organism: Calephelis virginiensis; assembly: GCA_002245475.1. Lineage (NCBI taxonomy): Eukaryota > Metazoa > Arthropoda > Insecta > Lepidoptera > Riodinidae > Calephelis > Calephelis virginiensis. Next base: position 76,065 of record NJDC01005808.1, on the reverse strand, counting down.
GGATTGTTTTCAGAATAAGCTATCTGCCTTAAAGCTTAAGCTCGTAAAAGGCGAGAATAGGCTCACCGTGACTAATACCGTGACATTTGACTAGATGGTAGAGTTAATTAATATCAATAAAACCGTCTGCTTGTCTGCTTTCCAAAATCATAAAAAAACAAACTGACATACAAGCATATTTGATATTTTCTATCGTCAGCACTTGGTAAAACTTCCAAATATTCATATTTTTACGTTACGTATCACTTATAATTTATTACTTTGTAAATAGCCTACCGATTTCGCTTTTACAGCATCATCAGGGCTAAAATTTAAACTGCATACAAACAATAATTCCAGAATATTTATTTTTAAATAACATTTTTTTAATTGATTGAGACAATGTGAAGTGTAGTGAAGTCGCTGAAATGTCTAGGCCTTTACCATGAGTTTGTACAGATTACATTCGGTAAGTTACGTGTCGAAATCTATGATACTTTTGGTGTAAAAATGTGTTTCTCTTAGTTACCAATAGAGGCGCTGTTCAAAGTTTTCATACAAATAATTTACAGAGCGAGTACAGTAAACAAGGCTAGAGTTTACACTCATGGTAAGGGCTCTGGATCTGTAAATGAGTTAGTGAAGAAGCTAGTTTTATATTTACCTTACTCTTCTTTCTTCTTTCTTTAGGTTTTGGCCTTCACGTTAGTATTTAGCCATTAGTCAAGTAGAAATTGGAATCAAATTTTATATCCATTTCAATTAATTTTAATTAGTCATCACTCATCAGTCATAAATCGTCAGGAAGTAATGTCAGGCTCTTGGGTAAAGCGGTGGCCTGTTTACTCAAGCTCATGTAATGAGATTTGGCGGCAACAAGGAAATACACGATACGCTAATTTCTTCATGATTATTTCATTTGTGCACTTTCACTGAACAAAATTGTACAAAATGCCACCAAAATTGACTAATTTCAATCAATATCAACACGAAATTCAATAATTATGAAAAAACTTCGAACATCTTTTCTCTCGATGGCGCCCAAACCCAACTTACTCTTTGTTATAATTATATTTATATTATAAATGTGAAAGTTTGAGATGTCAAAATTAAAATACATTTTATTCAATGACGACAATGACACCTCAAAAACTGAACCGATCGTCATGAAATTTTGCAGACGGGGCGCCTGAAATTTGGAGAAAAACATAATTTACTCAACAGGTCTCGTGAGAATTAATTTATTCTAGTTATCGGCCGAAATAGCGGGCAATAGTTGTTTCTTTTGTCATTGCGTCAGATGTACGAATATATGCTTGTATGTGGAGTGTATGGCCTTATCCCATGCTTGAAGAGTGAATGGGTCCGAGAGATGTTCATGCAGTAATTGTTTTAATACTTTTTTAAATTCCTGTGATAGAAGCAAACATTTTCATTAGTGATTTTTCTACACGATTGTATTGACTGATGATCATATAAATACTAACGTAATGGTATATTATATATATTAGTAGTATATATATTAATAGTATATATGGTATATGGTATGGTACCAATTCGGCTAGCTAATTCGAATTCACAGTATACACAGTACCTACAGATAAAGGAAAATTGTTTGCTACATCATGTAATATAAAGTGGTTGGAGAACTTTGGTTTGTACTTAAGTTTGTACGGAATCCTCGGTACGCTAGTTCGACTCGTACGTGGCTGGTTTTTTAATCTGAAGGAAAGAACTCACGAGCACCCGCTGTAATAATTACAAAGAGTTGGCGCTATCGTGAATGAAGGTGGTCGTATTTTTTTTCATTATTATTGAATTTCGTGTTTATATTGAGTGAAATTGGTTAATTTAGGTGGGAATTAGATTAATTTTGTTCTGTGAAAGTGCACAAATGAAATTATCATGAAAAAAAATAGTGTATCGTCTATTTCCTCCTTGCCGCCAAATCTCCTAGATGAGCTTCAGTAACGAAGCGACCGCTTTACTCAAGACCTTGACCTGACATAACTTTGTACTTAGTGACTAATGATTATATAAGAATTAACTAACTTGACATTGGCAAAGTAAGTCGTGAAAAATGATCGAAAGCCATATTTATAAAAGAAGAAGAATAATTACAAATATTATATGAGTGGCTGAGTCATATTTTAATTAACGAATATGAAAACAGCGACAACTACGAGTACCATTATGTCACTGCCGTAATATAACACTGGTCAATAATGGTTTTGTTGCCCTGGATGTAGTTTTCGAATACTTTCAAGCCAATAATTCATGAAACTACTAATGGTTTTTGTGAAAAATCTGGATTTTTTAAACTCTTTTAAATAAATTAAAAGCAAAAAAGGCTTTTTAGAAAAAGCTTTCATTTAAACGCTCTAAAAAGAAGAAAACAAAATTAAGTTCAAAGATTCTACCCGAACAAATATACTTAAATACATTGCAAGTTAAATAAAAGCTTTTAAAAAGTAAAGTATCTTCGTGCCCAGATTCCCGAAAAAAGGTAGATAGAGGTAACTCTATGATATTAAAATTTGTTATCATAATTCATAGTATTTTACCCTGTTGACTAATGGCCAATATTAATAATCAATCCTAATCCAAAACTTACTGTCCAAGATTGATATTTTGATCTATTTTTATGTTATCGCTTGCCAATAACATATCAGTGAATATGGCAATTAGGTATGGGATAGGCCGCCGGATACGCAGCTATCTAGATTGCTTGAAATCCATTAGATTGAGATACATTATTAACATTGGCCGTTAATCGTTGGTCGAGGAGCTAGCGTACACGCCTGACTTCACTGACCAACCGCGAGGTTCGGGTTCGATTACCGACAGAGACAGGCATTTGAGTGATGAACATTTATATGTATTGCCAGGTCTGGGTTTTATATAATTTATTCTGGTATTAAGTATGTCTAGGTATTGGTATCGTTGACTAACACCCATAACACAAATATATAATTTGCTCACTTTAGGATTAGGTTCCATTTGTGTAAATAGTTCAGTGATAATAATAATTTTAAAACTATATAAAGTAACTTTTTTTTTATATAAAATAAAATAATATGTTGTATATACATATAGAGGGTTAAATTTAAAGCATTAGTCAAATTTTAAGAAACGGTTAGGAATCGATAGCACTTTCGAACTATGAGAAAACAAAATTGGAAAAACCAAATTTTCTTTTCGTTGCTCAACACGGGAATCGAAACCAGGATATCATACAGTCAAGTTCAACATCTGAACCGCTTGACAACAGAGGCGATGTGATTGATGTATTTAATAAATGTATTAAAATGTTAAAAAAGAGAAAAATGTAAAACTTAGGTTCAGTTTCAGAAAAAATCTTTTATCTATGATTTTTATTTGGGACAATCTGTTTTTAATATCCGACAATACTGTGCAATCTGATAGATCTGTACCTTATTACTAATTTTAAACCCTAGTACAATTACTCTTGCTTCTGACAAAAATATCTAGATTCTCAAATCTATGTAACGACTGTGGAGATTCCACTCCTTTATTTCTAAAACTAGAAGCAATTTAGCACTCTTTATGGCTATATTTAAGAACTTAAAATCGGAAAAAATTTCCAAGATTTTTTTCATTAACCTCTTATTTTAAAAACTTACCAAAACCGTCTCTGTGGTCTAGCGGTTCAGGTGTTGGACTCGACTGCATGAGGTCTTGGGTTCAAATCCCGGGTCGGGCAACAAAAAGAAAATTGGGGTTTTTCCAATTTTGAAATAAAAAATGTTGCTTGGGATTATGTGCCCGGTTGACGATAGGCTTGCCATCTGTTGCCATGAGACTTAGTGTCTTCGGCTAGTCGTGGGTGCCCTGGTTGTGCCTCTGCCTACCTCTTCGGAGACATGGGCGTGAAGATACTTACCAAAAACTTTTCAACCTTAATCTTTCGTTTCGCGTGTGACTCTCCCAGCTTGTCCATCAAGGCAACTACTAATTCTGGCTGGTTCAGGTTCTTGAAGCCTGAATCCAATGATGAAATGACGTTAATCACGTGAGTTTTGAACTGGAAGCTGGTCCGTAGTTCTTCTTCACACATATTTCTAAGCATCTTAAAAGCTTGCTTCGTTTCTTCGTCCATCCGGATGAGTCTTAATGTAATTAGTTTTACATTTTTTTATGATAATGGAAGGCAAACAAGCAGACGGATTTCCTGACGGTAAGAAATCCACGCCGCCTAGAGACACCAAAGGTGGTAATAGTGCGTTGCCAATCTGAAGCCGGGATGTTAGACCTCAATCAAAAGTAAGTTTACCGGCTACCTTACCCTCCGAACCGGAACACGTCATGACGTTATGGCGGCAGGAACAGGTAAGGAACGGAGGTATCAATCCGGATGAGTCGCTGCGAAACTACCACACAGTCAGATGTCACGTGACAAGAATAGCTCCCTTATCTGTAAAAGACAACCCAAGTCTACAAACACCGTAGATGTTACAGGAGCGTTGCTATCCCGCGGTTGCAGTGTTAGGTCAACAACTAGGTAGTTTTCCTGTTAGTCAAAAATAACCACCGTCAGGAGTTGTTACCTTCGTAGTATTGGATTTTAGGCCACGTAGGCAAGTCTACCGACTACTCTGATGCCCGGCACGGGACTGTTACATTACTGCCGAGTAGCTGGCAGACTGACGAGCACTGACAGTATGCTGGTGGGAATAGCTGAGGTGGTAGTACTCATCAGATCGAGCTGCTCAACAGAAAATGGTGGCCATAAAAAAACACAAATGTTTAAGTGACGTTTGCTGTCCAGTTTTGTAATACATAAAGGCCTTAGCCAATAGTTTAGAATACACACCTAAATATACGAGGGGTTTGATTTCCGATAGGGTAAGGCATTTCTATGTGTGTATATTTGGAACTATACGATACTCTCTGTCTACCCGGTAAGAAACTTGGCATGCAGATATGTAAGTATGTATATTTATGTGTGTCTGATGAGCATACCTAAATATTTGTATTTTCAACTTTGAGTATGTATTCAATTTCTTTTATGATTTTAGAAGGCAAACAAGCAGAAAGAAACGCGAATTTCTTACCAACGGATTTTCTGGTGGTAAGAAATTCGCGTCGCCTAAAGACACTAAAGATGGTAATGGTGCGTTGCCAACCTGAGGCCGGGATGTAATCCTCGAGCAAAAGTAAGTTTACCGGCTACTTTACCCTCCGAACCGGAACACGTCAACGGCAAGCGCTGACGTTATGCCGGCAGGAATAGGTAAGGCGGTAGTACCAATCCGATCAAGTCGCTGCGAAACTCTACCTCCTAGTGCAAGTCACGGTGCAAGTGACGGTAAGCCTATGCTCGCCTTTTACGAGTTGCCTGACAAGAAGGCAGATGGTATATTCTAAAAAGGAGCCTGTACCAACAACTGACAACTATTCAAGTTATCCATGTATTAGTATCGTGGTATCGTGGTATCGTGTTATCGTTGTATTACACCTAACACGAAGTACTTACTTTGTCAAAAAATAAATACTTGGTCAGAAAAAAATCAAAAAACGTAAGAGATAAAAAGTAGTATGTGTAAACAGTAATCATGACATTACAATAATTTAGTAGATACATAAAAAAGCTCAAAACATATACATTGAAGTTTTTTTATATTGCGTCGGTTATTGATTTTTTTGATTGTCTGATTTTGTTAATGTAAGTTTTTGCGGTCGTCTCATTTTTGCAGATCTGTGCGTCAAACTGTGAATATAAAAATTGTAAGAGCAATGAAACTGCAAATTTTTAAATTTAATACTATATCGTTTCAACAACAAAAATACGCATTATTAAACACATTTTTTTTCACATAAAAAATGAAGAAATATTAATGTTTCAAGCCAAACTAACTCCAAAATTGAGGGTATCAATTAGTCGGTATGCTTTTTCTTTTCTTTTTTCTTTAGGTATTGGCCTTCACGTTAGTATTTTGCCATTAGTCAAGTAGAAATTTGCATCAAATTTTAATTCAATTTTAATTAATTATAATTAGTCATCAGTCATAAGTCATCAGTAAGTCATGTCTGGGTCTTGAGTAAAACGGTGGCTTTGTTACTCAAGCTTGTCTATTGAGATTTGGCGGCAGCGAGGAAATACACGATACACTCATTTCTTCATGATTACTTCATTAGTGCACTTTCACTGAACAAAATTAATCTAATTCCCCCCTAAATTAACTAATTTCACTCAATATAAACACGAAATTCAATAACTATGAAAAAATTACGACCATCTTCATTCACGATGGCGCCAAAACTACCGGTATGCTTTTTGAATGTTGGTTACGCGTAATTATTACTCGTAAACGTAATTACTTGGCCAGTAACGAATGTATTTTCATGTTCTTTTTATGAAAGATAGTATCTTCACGCCCATATTTTTATAATTTAACTAGCAGCCCGTCCCAGCTTCGTACGTGTGGACAATCTTCTACGGTATTATACATACCTATAAACCTTCCTCTTACACTTCACACTACCTATTAAATAACTGCATTAAAATCCGTTTAGCCGTTTCAGACAGAGAGAGGGACAGACAGCGGAAAACGACTTTGTTTTTTACCATGTAGTGATATATGCGAATACAATTAAATAACACTAGCTGTTACCTGCGGCTTCGCCCGCGTTTTCGCACGAACCCGTTGTGCGATCGGGATTAAAGTAGACTATATGTTAATCCAGGTCACAATCTATCTGTGTTCCAAATTCCGGACAAATCCGTTCAGCCATTCAAGCGTGAACGAGTAACAAACATACACATCCTTACAAACTTTCGTATTTATAATATTAGTAGGATTTTTATATATACTATATTTAAAATTGGTTGACTAGTAAAAAAAATTATGTAACAGAGTAGTTTAGTAAAACGGGTATGTCATATATCAATATGCCTTATCTATTTATATGTGTAACTAGCTGTTCCGGCGAACTTCGTTCCGCCCGTTCAGTTTGTATGAAAAAAATTAAATGTTTTCCTAGTTTCCTCGCTGTCGTACAAAAGAAAATGTAATGTATTCTAACGGAGGTATCCATTTATTTATCTGTTTTAACTCTAGTCGGTTTAACTTACATGACTTTCTTATGAATATATATCTTGACAAACATCTTTCATAATTATGTATGCGTGGAGTTTTCATTGTTTCTAAGATGTTATTCTGCTATTCGGGGCGGAGACAAATACAACGAATAAAAGATCATGAAAATTTGTCCAGCAGATCTTGAGTTATAAGTATAACAAACCCATGTTTATTGTATATATGTATCAAGCGATAGCTCGTGAAGTGCTTTAGAGAATTGTAATGTGAAGCATAGTGATCGTCAGCTGCATCTCTGTGGGTGCGTAGGGCAGCGGCTGCCTCTCAGTTCCGTAAAAAAATTGTTTTCACTCGTTTCCTCCCCACTGAAAATTTGCTTAATGATTTTTAACGCAATCACTCGAAGGTAAAAAAGGTAACTATCCATAGCGTGGCGCTAGAGGTTACGGCGCTGAATCCACTGCGGGTAACGCAACGTATTTTCGCGGTTCTACAGAACAACGTCTATGGATAAAACTGAAAAATTAAGATTTTTTTCTACGTATTTTTCCAGGATAAAAAGTATCCCATTTTATGCCCAGGATAATAAGGTATAATTATACCAAGTTTCATCGAAATCGAACCGTTAGTTTTCACGTGATGCCTGAACATACAGACAGACAAACAACAATTTTTTAATCACATATTTGGGTTTGGTATCGATCCAGTAACACCCCCTGCTATTTATTTTTTCAATATTTTCAATGTACAGAATTGACCCTTCTATATCTTATATATAAAATTCTCGTGTCACAATGTTAGTCTGCATACTCCTCCGAAACAGCTTGACCGATTCCTCTGAAATTTGGTAAGCATATTGGGTAGGTCTGAGAATCGGTTAACATCTATTTTTCATACTCCTAAGTGATAAGGGTGACTCACCCCAATTTTTTTAAATAAATCACATTAAAAATATAGCAGAACAACGTCTGCGGGGTCAGCTAGTATATATATAATATTGTCCAATTTATATGTGCCAAATTAGGGAATGCTAAAATTGTACATTTATTTTTGAAAGCAAACAATAACAAGTGAACGTGCAGTTAGTAGGTGCTAACTGGTCGACATAAAGGTGTAAGGTTGACATATTCAGTGCTACTTGTTAATTTGTACTAACATTTGTATATATGGTTACCTAAAATGAAAAAAAAACTTCGTAGCAACCATGTCATAATTATTCTTGTAATAAGATTATAAGGTAAAACAAATAAACTCGTCAAATATATTCAACAAAAATAGACTTTTTCCAAGTTACAAATTATATAATGCTTATGTTATGGGCGTTAATCAAAGATTCTAATAATAATAAATCCCTGGACAAGTTACACAAATTGAATCTAACCCCAAAGTAAGCAAATTATATGCTTGTGTTATGGGTGTTAGTCAACGATACTATTACATAGAAATACTTAAATAGATACAAGAATACATTTAATAAACACCCAGACCCAGAAATGCAGACATCTAAATGTTCATCACACAAATGCCTGTCCCCGTCGAGAATCGAACCCAAGCCTCGTGGTTCGTCGATGCAGTTAGGCGAGTACGCTAGCCACTCGACCAACGAGGCTCTCAAGCTACAGCAAGATGTAATAACAAGATAATTTTGACAGTTCCTTGGGGATTAGTCCAGGTACAGGATAAAGTAATCTTATTAATTTACTGAGGCAAGAGGCTTCACCCTACAGCCACAGGTTGGCAACATGTATTTTTACATTGACAGTTGGCAGCATGTATGTTGGCAGCATGTGGGAATACGTCAGCTTGTTGGGCGTTTAATTTAAAAAAAAACTGTATATATGTGTGCGTGAATGTGTGTGCCTCATGTGTGCCCCATGTGTCGTCGTTTGTACGTTACCGTTGATTTTGCTGAGGATGCCTAGGTGGCGAGGAGGCGCCTGGTTTTGATGTTAAAGGTAGGTCATGAGACAGAGGAGGTGCCATATACGATGCGATAAGTGATTTTTGGAACATATTCAATAATGCACATTTTTTTATTTGTATGGAAATTGAGAGTTGATTTTTTGCAGTTTAACTCCGTTAAAATTATTATAGAATTGATATTTTGTGAACGTCTTTATCCTTTTAATTGCCTATGTGATTTAACGGTCCGGTGTTAGACTTGACTTCATCAGGCCCCGAGTTCGAATTCCGGATCCAAAAAGAAGACGTGTTTTTTCAATTTTCTTATAAAACAACGTTAGACGATAGTATGTTCACTTATCAGATTGTAGGGCTTATCTTGCATGTCCTACTAGTCATGGGTGCCCTGGTTATGCCTCTCCCCAACTCTTCGGGGAAACGGGCGTGAAGATATTACACCTTATAAACAGCTCACTGCCATAAGCCACGATGTCCTTAAACAGTAGTTCCCAAGACTTCCGCACAGCGTATACTTCCCGCCTCCTTAGTCCAGATAAAACGTTCACTTCTTCAGGGTTTCCACCCCACAACCAGTTTCTTAATATGCTTCCCATCCTGTAAAAAACAAATGTTCAATACAAATTGAAGTAAGGGTGTAAGGCCAAAGACATACATGCATGCTACAGCTTGTGGTTTTTTTGACATAAGTGGGCATACAAGCAAACGGCTCGTAGTAGTATCAGTATAAGATGACCGTGGCCTTTAGACACCATAGATTATGTAGGTGCTGTAGCTTTTGGTGTAAAGCTAATTAAATATAATAGGTAATATGATGACCTCTGTGGTCTAGCGGTCCGGGTGTTGGACTTGACTGCATGAGGTTCTGGATTCGAATCCCGGGTCGGCCAACAAAGAGAAAATTGGATTTTTCCAATTTTCTTATAAAAAATATGTTGGTCGGGATTGGAAATGTGCCCGGTTGGCGATAGGCTTGCCACCTATCACATTGTGGGACTTAGTGTCTTCGGCTAGTCGTGGGTGCCTTGGTTGTACCTCTGCCGACCCCTTCGGGGATATGGGCGTGAAGATACTTTTTTTATGATAAATTAATTAAATGTAATAGGTAAATTGGATCATTACCCATACTATGTGCTTATTTTTCTTCTAATTAGCATTTATTTGAGTATTGCTTCAGCAATTAGTTCTCAGTACAACGATGACATAAAACACACCTCTTACTCAACACCTTAAATTTATTAAAACTGTTAAAATTTTGAGATATAAATGAGTCGATCGACAATCGACATAAATTATGTACAAACATGTACCTACTTGTATTATGTAGATATTTGTACATTCGTGTACAAGTTTTGTTGATACCTTTTGTACCTAACACGATAATTATATTGTTGAACCTGACATAACACACTAAACTTGCACAAACTGTTAATGTAGATAATCTAAACGTGGACGTCTGTCTGTCTTTATTAATTAAAAATGAATACAATACTAACATTTAAACTCTAGCTAAACTCTACTTTTGTAATAAACTTGTCATCGTAAGTTTTACTGTTATTATTACAATGCAGTTGGGTTCCCTGTTGATAATATACGCTTCATGTAGGTACTAAAGACGGTACCTAGGTGTGCGTTGCCTATCTAAGGGTCTAAACATATAACCGCGCTACGGCACCGCGCCGCTAAAGTCGTCAGTTTTCGTTGTGGCGTTGCGGCGTCATTGACGTTTCTCTGCTATGGACCACGTGAGAAAGTTATTACCTACTTATTTGTTTAAAATAAATACATATTTACCGCGCCGCTACAAACAGCAATGATGCTACTGCCCATTGTAGCGGTTATGTGTTTCGGCCCTAAGACTGAAATAGCTTACCTTTAGCGGAAATTACGCATTAGTTTCTATAGCTAGCGGAAAAACACAATGGTTGGTACAATCGTTATAGCAGCAGCGATATGTAACAAGTTGGTATCATTTCGGTTAGGAGGTCGTAGAACTCTACTAGTTATACATATACATGAGATTGACTTCTGTACAGGCTTAAATAGTGTCGGACTGAACTTTCGGTTTCGATCAGTTTCGGTGAAAAATTCAATTTTCGGTGGCGGTTTCGTTTTCGACAAAAAATTTACCGAAACTTTTGCCGAAACTGAAACTGTTTCGGAAGTTGTCTAGCGCGTTCGCCTAACTTCGTTTCGCGCGGCAATACGGGCGGACCCTAAATGTGAGTTAAACACTGTCCCAATAATTGTGATCTAGATATCCTAAATCTGTGATTTAATTATCCTACCATTGCTATCTCTCTTTCTTAAAACTGAAGCTAATTAGTAAAAAGTAATAGTCATTTTAGAAAGGATGATTATTTTTTATATAAGAGTAAAAGAGACTAATGATTCTCTTAAGTACAAATATAAACCTACGTACTAACTAATAACATTTCAAAATACTATTACCTATTTGGAAATGACACAGTGTCAATTAGCGGTTTGATTGTTGAATATCGATAAGCTATAAATAATTTGCTATGAGAATTTAATTTTTAAAAAATAAGACAGCAGTATTTCTTTAAATTACATTAACAAATTATTGTAACAAAGTAAAAATACAAATGTAGAAAAAAATAAAAATTGCACCAACATGTGGGTATTTAACGGTATTTTATGTAAGGTTACGTGAGTTTCGGTTCGGTTCGGTTTCGGTCGAAACCGAACTATCGTTTTCGGTTTCAGTCAGAAAACAGTTAGGCTTAAATCACAAAATATAGACATCGCCTCTGTGATCTAGCGGCCCGGCATCGGATTTGACTTTTTGAGGTCCCGGGCTCGATTCATGGGTCGGGCAACGAAAAAGATTAGAAATTGTGCATTATCAATTTTGCAATAAAAATAACGCGGCCCAGGATTGGACCACATGTCCGGTTCGCGGTAGGCTTGCCACCTATGCATTGTGGGACAGTGTTTTCGGCTAGTTGTGGGTGCCCTGGCTGTGCCTCTACCTATTTCTTCGGGGATATCTGTGTAATCGATACTCGAAAAATTCCTACAATAGAGTGTAATCATCATAAGAAATCACTCTAAAGATGTTGTTCCGAAGGGCACACATACGAGCCTCGTTTGGTTTATGGATTGGACATTGGTCTGACACGGTAGGCAGCGCTGCTGCCGCTGATACTAAATTAAGGTGGTACGAATTTTGCTGGCCTGGCTGGTTACATATACCTATATAGAACTAGCTTTTACCCAGTCATTAAAAAAATCTTGTGTTAGTTACTTGTAATAGCTTCGTTTCATGACTTTAATTGGTTAAGTATTTTTTGCGTCAAAGCATAATAAACAAACACATTAAAATTAAAAAAAATACATTAAAGCAAATGTTATATCTTATTCTATTTTTAAAATATTAGTAAAGTGAATAGGTTTAAAAGTTTTTTTCTCAGTTCTTGAAAAATGCATAAACTTTTTTAGTTTTTTATCAAATAATATAATAAAATGTTTATAAATTCTGTATAGATGTGTTCATGCTTGCCCTAACAGTTTTCACACTTACACGCATTCCACTTTATTTATTAATTAAAAGTTTAAACCACCGGTCTCCTTCATGACGTCTGTTTTTAGGAATTTGTCGGTGAATGTATCTATTTCTTTAGGTTTTTTAAAACATAACATGTTAATGTTAACATGTTAAATGTGCGTTCTCAACCTGAAGCTCGTAATCCCCTACAAGACATAGTTACTATGTTTTCCATAACCAGAACAGCGCACTGATATTATAGTGAGAGTATTAATATGTGAGACGGTGATAAGATTTTTTTATGGAATAGCTAAACATAGCCTTTAAGGAAATTGATTGATCATTATTGGAAGAAAAAATATGTGGGTAGAGCTTTGATACTGTTAGGGTTGTCATCCGTAGATACCTAAAATATTATTGTACTCTTTTTCATGTAGAAGTCCTATAATCTACGATACCAATAAAGTACGATAAAATACTCAATTTAAAACTGATTATCACTGGCTCTTCACCGATTATGAATATTTACGAAATGCTATCCATAATCACACAATTTGGGCGTTTAATAATATTGAACGATAATAGAAACAAATAATAATAATAATAAATATGTTTTAAGGTCAAACAAATAAGTAATTTTGTTTAAGCTGTGTACTTTAGGATTTTTCTTGGTCTGTTCTCACAAAATCTAAATATATTTTATTCATCGAAAAAAAAAGTGGCA
>NJDC01005808.1:40890-51670 GCA_002245475.1 Calephelis virginiensis | reverse complement strand
CTTTAGAAGACACCTCAGAACATGAGATGGTTCGCCATGAAGCTGCGGAGGCAATGGGTTCTATAGCTACTGATGAATGCATTGAAGTTTTGAAAAGGTAAAAATATGGAAAAAAATGAAGTCTACACACGTTGTAGAATATTATTTAGGACTAGCTGCTGCTGACTTACGACTAGAGGATATGATCCTGGACCTTTTTTCCAATCTTGGGTTTACAAGACTAGGCACAGACTGGATTCCAGGACAGTCCTGGGATTTGAGGGTAGCTTACAAAAAATTTAAAAATATTTAAATATCAATTCTTTAACAACGGAACACACTTAAATTTTGTTTCTTACAAAAAACAAACAAATTACAAAAAAGTATCTTAACGCCCATATCCTCAAAGAGGTAGGCAGAGGCACAACCAGGGCACCCACGACTAGCCGAAGATACTAGGTCCCACAATGTGATAGGTGGCAAACCTATCGCCAACTGGGCACATATCCTATCCCGAGCAACATTTTTTTTTTATTAGAAAATTGGAAAAACCTAATTTTCTTTTTGTTGCCTGACCCGGGACCTCATGCAGTCGAGTCCAACAACTGAACCGCTAGACCACAGAGGCGAACAAATTAAAAAATAAGAAACTTGTGTCACACAAGGTTGACTAATATAAGTTGTTATAGAATGTCATGTCGGGGTCTTGAGTATAGCACTAGCATTAGTCAAGTTCATTTAGTGAGATTTGGTGGCAACAAGACAATACACTAAAATTCTTTATAAATATTTGACTTTGACTGAATAAAATTAAACTAAATGCTACGTAAATTAACTAATTTTACTTATAAATTACATATGTTCAATAATTAGGAAAACACTCTTGACTTTTTTACTGACAATGACTACTTGATAAATTGGCTGGTAAACTTAAGAGTCTTTGTGTGGGTGTTTGTTTCAAGTATATTTAAAAAAAATGAAATTCATTTATAGATCCCGAAAATGCCGGGGTTTGAGGTATTTAAGGACCGGGTTTATATCCTCTACTCGCGACTTTGTCTGAGTAGAATAGTTACGATTTCCTTACAAAATGTCGTCCTCTATTATAGGTACATAGACATTTGGGGTATATATACTTTTTCAATAAACTAGTTTATGTTTAAATTCAGATCTTTAGCTACACAAATTTCAAAGTTCATTATTATTCGTTTCTCTAAGTGTGTGTGTGTGTTTGTTTCATGTATATTTTTTTTAAAAATGAAGTTCATTTATTCATCCTGAAAATCCCAGGGTTTGAGGTATTTAATCCTAAAGATTTTGGAACTTAAAAAGACCCTAATTGGAAAGTATTTGGCCTAACCAAGAAAATGAACATATACTAAATCAGTTACATTTTTACTTTTCTACATAAACTCCATTAAGCTCGATGCACTTTTACCATCCTTCATTCAAAGTATTTAGACTGTTAAAAAAATTCCTTTGAGTCAAAATATGCGTCAATTGCTGTTTTGACCTCGCCGTTGGTCAAAAATCTTTCACCTTCCTAGTTCTTTTTTAGGTTAGGGAACAGATATTAGGCTTGCAGCAGGTGAATAATAGTTGTAGTAGTAAATAGTAATAGTTTAAAGCGACAGTTGTTGATTTCAGGATTTTTCTTCTGAGCTAGACATTTTTCTTTTTTTTTCCTCTCGTGAACGACGTAGTAAAACACAGTAGTAATCAGAGTTTATAGTCTGACTCCTTTCGAGACAATTAATCATGATCACACCTTTAGAGTCCCAGAATACTGAAGACATTAGATTATTTACCGACAAAATTGCCTTAGCCTTTCTGGGAGATGGTGAACCAGGTCTCCACTGTTTTGATTGTAGTTTTGTTTCTGGCGTGCGGTATGAATCCATGTTTCGTCCATTGTAAAATAACGATTCAAAAATCATCTGCATCGGCTTCATATAACTCCCAACAGTCACATGAAATAGTCAATCGCGTCCTTTTATGTTCAACTGAAATCAGTCGAGGAATCTACCTAGCAAACACTGTGTAAACAATACCGTCTTTACCATAAGGGCACACGGGGCCAGTGCCCAGGGCCCCGAGAGATGGACCATTTCAGTCACTTTTAACTTTAAAATATTTTGGTTCCGTGCATTACGTTTTTTTGTTGCCTTAATTCGGAAGATTCTATTTCACAGCTTAAGAACGTTTAAGTAATTTGTCAATAAGTATGAGCATAAAAAGTGACATTCTTTCTAAAATTGAGTTGGAGGATTTAATAGAAGATTTTGCTCAACAGAAATTCTGAAAGAAATTATTATAGTAATTATACAAAAACCGCGGCTTGCCAATATTATTAATGACATACTGTAATAAAATAACTTTACGGATTATCTAAAAAATCATAGTGAAAAAAATTGCAAAGTTTGTTTTTTTATATTCCAAAAGGGCCCCAAGTTTTCGTGTGCCCAAGGGCCCCAACCTAATCTAAGACGGCTCTGTGTGTAAACCCAATTTATTAACTATGATTTTGAATTCGGTTATTAGAGATGCCTATAATCTCGACTATCTCTGTAATTTTTAATCTGCGGTCTCCCATATTTAAATGAAATACTGTTTTTAATATTTTCGTCAGTAGTGGACGTCGAATGCCTTTCTGATTGGGGTTTATCTTTCACACTCTTTGCTACGCTTGTATTCTGCTATCCGCTTTTTGACCTTTTGGTGATAGCCAACTTCTTATGGAGGTACATAATGACGGCACTCTGCTCGACCCCATTTGCTGAAATTATGTCCGATTGCTTTGTCAAAAAAATTATAAAATCACTACTAATTGTTGCTCACGTTTCAAACTTACAATTAACTACTCTGAACTGAACTAAGTAAAATTCTAAAAATCAAATTGGGTAGATTTGATTTTTAGAATTGAATGGATCTGTGTTAGGCCGAGTACTTTTCGATCTACCCTCGTATTAAAAATTTAGCTATAGCTGTTTGAAAATTTGTTGAATTAGGGCTGGTATATTAATTTTCTTGCGAAAGTTAACTTGCTGTTTCACTCACCAAATCGAAACACAAAAGTGACGAGTACTCATGTTGGCGTCAGGAAAAGGTAGGGTATTGATTCGGCCAGGTTGTTTTATATCTTTATCATCAAATCATGGTCATAGTACTTGTATTAGTAGATCAATTAAATATTATGCTTACAGCCTACGAATTTTAAACTTATTCACGCCCAAAGTAAATAATGCATCATGTAATCTTTTGTGTTTATAGACAATGCATGTTTTGTCAAATATACTTTTTTATGATAGTGGAAGGCAAAAAAAGCAGACGGATTTCCCGATGGTAAAAAACTCACGCCGCCTATAGATATCAAAGAAAGTAATGGTGCGTTGCCAACCTGAGGTTGGAATGTTAGGCCTCGAGCAAAAGTAAGTTTAGTACCTTACCCTTCGGTCCGGAACACGTCAACGGCAAGCACTGATGTTATGGCGGTAGGAATAGGCAATTAGGTGCAAATCCGGGCGAGTCGCTGCGAAATTCAACCACCTAGTCAACTATAATAATAATAGAAAATTAAATTAAAAAGTTAAAAACCCCGGACACAAGGACTTAATTTCCCTTTAAAAATAAAAAAAAATGCTGACATTCGCATATTCTCCACATTTTCATCCCCCACAACTTTTAAACGGCTTAACCGATTTTCATCAAACATGTCTAAAAACATTAGCACATAAGTCCGTTTACGACGCCACAGGCAGACAGACAGACACACAGACAGACAGACACGTCAAACTTATCACACCCCTCTTTTTGTGTCGAGGGCTAAAAGTGATATGGTTATATTTATATTACAGATACTTGAACGACCCCCGGCCCGTGGTCCGTGAAAGTTGTGAAGTTGCGTTGGACATGTCGGAATATGAAAACAGCCCGGAATTCCAATATGCTAATACTTTACTCACTGTTGAGGGGTAAAAATTGTTTTATCCATGAAATGAGAAAAAATATCAAAATAATAAAGTGCCTGCGTATTTTGTTCACAAATACAGAATCTACTATATTTGATATTTTCCATCGTCGGCGCTTGGTAAAACTTCCAAATATTCATATTTTTTTTAATGCAGAAACACTTGTCCTGTTTTACGTATCACTTACAATTTATTATTATATAAATAGCCTACCAGTTTCGCTTATGACAGCATCATCAGGGCTAGAACCTTAACTACTAAGTAATTAACTATTAAATAAATTATAAGTGATACATAAAATAGTACAAGTGTTTTTTCATTTAAAAATACGGAATCTACTGACTGTTTTGCAATTGTATTTCGACTGTCTTATTCATTCTGATATATTTTGTCATTTTGCGGTCATTTCCTGGCATCTAAATCTATTGGTTAGAAATAATAAAGAAGTCACGGTCCACCAATAATTAACTAATGCAGCGTTTCCCAGCCCTTTTCAGTCCACAGACCCTTAGGAAATCAAGAATAGTTTTCCCGGACCCGGAGCAAAATTAACAGATTAAGTATTTATTTTAGTTATTAAAAGTAAAAAAAATATACAGATCATAATTATAACTGGTTAAGTTTCTTTTTTTTAATATCGTGTGCTTAAATCATATTTTTCTAATTAAACTGGTTTGCTGATTTTTTGTTTTGCGGCCCTTTTGCATTTAATGAACGATTTATGTATGGTTCAGAGAAGATATCACGGACCCCCAGGGGTCCGCAGACCACAGGTTGGGTAACGCTGCCTTAATGCAAATAATATTGAAATGTTTTAAACATAATTTAATGAAAGCCTTGTTATAAAGATTAAAATAAAGTTACGATTATTTATGATCATAACAAAATAATGCTCAAATTAATATAATACAATATTAATATTTTTTTGTAGTGGATTTCTAAAATTATTTTTTAAGTTTTCAGCTTACATATTCTATGTTATTTAAAATATATTGTTACCGAATTCGAGCATACTCTGTATATCTTAAAATTCCAAGCGAGTATTAAATGTTCTAAAATAAAATTTTATGCACAATTTTACACACTAAGGGCCACTTGCACATTTCCGGGTTACATTTAATATTGAGTTAAACTGTCCAATGTAAGGTGATTTAGATGTTTAGATGTTAGATGCTAACTCAGTGTTAAATACTTAATCCGGGAACGTGGGAGTAGCCCTAAATGTTTTGTTTTTGTAGTTTTAACTGTCTCGTTGGTCGAGTGCCTAGCGTACACGTCTAACTAAACCGACCCACCGCGAGATTCGGGTTCGATTCGCGATGGGGCAGGCATTTGTGTGATGAACATTTAGATGTCAGCATTTCCGGGTCTGGGTGTTTATTAAATTTATTCTGGTATCTATTTAAGTATTACTATGTATTAGAATCGTTGACTAACACCCATAACACAAGCATTTAACTTGCTTACTTTGGAGTTAGATTCAATTTGTGTAACTTGTTCAGGTATATTTATTTATTTCATATTTAAAACAAAACGGAATTTATTTAGTTGGCAATTATATTATTGTTAGAGTGCACATCAAATAGAAACGGATTATTAATAATTATTAGCAATATAACTAGCAATAGATTCTATTCATAGTTTTTAGAACTACGGAACAAACTATACTTTTTTTTTAAATCCAGATTTTTCCAAAGCGTCTTATATTCAGATAATAAAATCAATTTTGTAACTAGAGTAAGTCATATCTGTCTCTCATGCTCTCCGGATATTGAGCCATTCTGTTATATTAATAAGTTATTATAATAATCAATTAAGATACAATTGCAATTAAATTCAAAGTGTATTCTAAAATTTTACTTTTACATTTATGAAATAAATTAATACTTATGTGGCATTTATGTAATATTAATGTAAATTAATGTTATTTTTTTACTTATATTGTTTATGTTATAGAAGAGGCAAACAAGCAAGCAAGCCTGATGGTAAGTGATTACCACCGTAAACGGACCTTCGCAACATCCGCGATCCAAGATGCGTTAACCTTTCAGGAATAATATGGTCTTATAGGTTCCTCTAATACTGGGTTCATGATCGTGTAAACGTTATGAAAACAAGTTGTAGTTGGTCTAAATGTAACAAGACGTATAGTAGTACTAATTAAATTATGCGCTTCGGCTATATTCGTCAAGCTTCGGAAATCCGAATGTATTTTAAAGATATCTATATAGAGTTATTACATAATTAATCATTTCGCTTAAATTTAGATTAGATCGGCCAATTTAAAAATAAAAGTATAAAGTGTAAAAAAAGGAAAAAGTGTAAAGCCGAAGTGCATAATTTAAATAGTAGTACCTATATAAATGACCTCTCACTTATATTTCTACAAATATTTAGTGTTAACTACATACGATGAGCGACCGTATTTAGATAACTTAGTGGTAGAGTTCTTAAATGTTATAATTCGTATAAAAACCACCCGTAAGCAAAACGGCTTGTTTTTTATATAAAGACTGGGCGTAAGTTATATTCATTTAGGAATATTGGTAACTGATTCCACAAAAGCCTTACACTAAGAAGTTTACTGTCGTAAAATATAAGATCGCCATGCGTCCATTTGGACTTAGTAAAT
This sequence comes from Calephelis virginiensis, assembly GCA_002245475.1. Lineage (NCBI taxonomy): Eukaryota > Metazoa > Arthropoda > Insecta > Lepidoptera > Riodinidae > Calephelis > Calephelis virginiensis. Next base: position 45,091 of record NJDC01005808.1, on the reverse strand, counting down.
ACTAGCTGCTACCTGCGGCTTCGCCCGCGTTTTCACAGAAACCCGGTGTGCGATCGGGATTAAAAATAGCCTATATGTTAATCCAGGTCACAATCTATCTGTCTTCCAAATTTCAGACAAATCCGTTCAGCCATTCGAGCGTGAAAGAGTAACAAACATCCATACATACATACTTACAAACTTTCGCATTTATAATATTAATAGGATTCATTAATATTTCAATTTAATGTAATATCCCCCTGTTTGTCAGGGCTCCATTGTAGATTAGATATCTGTCTTCCTGTCAGGCAGCTCATAAAAGGTGAGCATAGGCATATCGCTTCTAACACCGAGAGATCTGACTATGTAGTAGAGTTTCGCAGCGACTCGCCCGGATTGGTACCACCGCCTTACCTATCCTTGCCGCCATAATGCCAACGCTTGCCGTTGATGCGTTCCAGTTGGGAGGATTAGGTACCTTACTTACTTTTGCTCAAGGCTTAGCAGCCTTACTAGCTGCAGGTTGGCAACGCACCATTGGTGTCTCTTGACGGTAGATAATTCGTACATATTCATACAATTGTTTGTATCTAATAGGCTCCAAAACTACTAGACCGATTGGAAAAAAAAAATCCATTAGAAGTCGGTATCATTCCTGTTGAACAGAGGCTACTTTTTACCGCGAAAAAAAGCTTCATTCCTACGGGAAAACCGGTAATGGGATACCGGGTAATAAGAATTACTCTTCCTTACTGAGATAGGTGGCGCTGCTGTCTATATGTCAATTACTAAACTACTCGATCGATTGAGCTGAAATCAAAGAGTAAGTAACTGTCCATAAGCCATTGACCTCTAATTTCTATTTCTACGACTTAAGCTGACATTTTGTAATCTGTATTTCCATGGTTTCACACAACAAGCAACTTTTCTATACATCTAATCTATATATATAAAAATCAATTGCTGTTCGTTAGTTTCGCTAAAAATCGAAAACGGCTGAATAGATTTGGCTAATTTTGGTTTTTAATTATTTATTCAAGTCCAGGGAAGGTTTAAAATATAATAAAAATGGAAACACTGCGAGAAAACTAGGAAAAACAAAATTTTCATTTTTCTCATACAAACTGAACGGGTGGAACGAAGTTCGCCGGGACAGCTAGTAATAAATATGAATCGCCGTAATGTAATTGTACTGTATGAGCATAATATTAAGAATGATTGCACTGAATAGATATTGAATGAAAATATTTATTTTTTGAATGGGTAGTTGCACTAAGAGTAACTAAGACAGAATCCTAAACGACTAGACTAAATTGAAATATTCTGTTGCCATTAGAAGAGGACCGAAGGCAATTGTTTCATTCCCACGGGACAACGGGTAGCCTTTCGTAATTAACTGTTTCACATATCTTTTAAACTGCTGGACCGATTGGTTTAAAATGTTACGTGGGTATTTCGACGGGTACCTGGGTGATAGAAAATACAATTGGCCCCGGTAGGTGGCGCTACTGTTGGTATGTCATCTACACTATCTATACAAATAATCAAGAGGAAAGACTTGGTTGCTTGAAAATAATCCAATGTCCTCTAAAACGGAATATGATAGTGGCGAGCATTAATGTTAGGGCAGGAATAGGAAGGTGGTGGTACTAATCGGAAAGAGTTATTGCAATATCCTCCTAGTATCTTCACGCCGATATACACGAAGGCGTACTTAGATATTTAAGTATACGAGTATATGTATCAGTGTCGCTGACAAGCACCCATAAAACAGAATATAATTTGCTTCCTTAGACTAAAAAAAATAACTTCACGCCACCATCCCAGAAGAGGTAGACAAAGGCACCAGGGCACCAACGACTAGCCGAAGACACTAAATCCCACAATGTGATAGGTGGCCAACCACATTCAATAACTAGCAATAATTTTTTTATTAGAAAATTGGAAAAGCCGCGTTTTTTTTTTGTTGCTCGACCCGGGACTCGACTGTTGCTTGTCGATCTCAGGAAGTCGAGGCCAAAATCTGAACCGCTAGACCTCAGAGGCGATTATATATGTGCTTGATCATAAAATAATCCAAAACGGAACGAGACAATGGCGGGCATGAATGTGAGGACAGGAATAGGAAGGCGGTGGTACTAATCTGGGAGAGTTATTGCAATAGCCACGTAGGTTAAAAGAATAATCGGAAAAAATAAAACCTAATCGCCTGCTGTGTTTTACGTCCTCCCATAAAATATTCGTTCATTCTATTTTATACAAAAGCAAAGCTGAAAATATGTTTTTTCAGAAGTCATAAATAATTTTATTGCGATGTAAAACTATGATTCAGTTGGGTTTTGTTTTTGTTCTGAATAGTTTTTTATTGACGACTGTCGTAAGTAGATAAATGTATATTTTTCTTTATTATGGAAAACTATCTGAGCCGGCAGACGTTGTTCTGCTATATTTCTAGCATCTTCACGCCCATATCCTTGAAGAGGTAGGCAGAGGCACAACCAGGGCACCAACGACTAGCTGCAGCAACATTCTTTATAACGTATTTTTAATTTAGCACCTGCCCTGTGCTTGGGTTAAAGGTTACAGGTTCAAATCCTGTGTGGGGCGAAATTTTTCTTTCTTTAAAATTTATAGAACATTCTTTTTATTAGAAATTTGGAAAAACCAATTTTTTTATTGCCTGACCCGGGAATCGAACCCGGGACCTCATGCAGTCAAGTGTTACAACACTAGACGCTAGACCACAGAGGCGATATATATTTAATGTGAATATATTATTATATACATTTTTTAATAATGATATATTTTCAATGTGATTTTATTAAAAAAAATGTGGAGTGAGTCACTCTCATCATTTACACTCCTACTCAATATGCTCACAAAATTTCACGAGAATCGGTCAAGCCGTTTCGTAGGAGTTCAATCACGCACACCGTGACACGAGAATTTTATACATTAGATAAACACGACAGGGATAGAAAACAGTGCTTATACGAGGGTCAAACTGAAAGTTCTTAGAAAATCAAAAACTAAGCATTCTAGCAAGTTATTAGTTTTATTATAACTTTTTGAAATAGCGTCCATTTACATCAATACATCGCTGCATTCGATGGAACCATTGAGAAAAGCACCTTGCCCACTCGGCCTTAGGGGTCTCTTCGACGGCGTTTTGAAACGCAGCCACTGCTTCTTCGGCGTCCATAAAATGTTTTCCTCGAAGTTTTTCTTTTATTTTCGGGAATAAATAAAAATCGCAGGGTGCGAGGTCGGGGCTATACGGCGGGTGACCCAGTAATTCCACGTCTGAGGGTAGTTGCACTAAGAGCAACTAAGACAGACTCCTAAACGACTTGACTAATTTGAAATATTCTGTTGCCATTAGAAGAGGACCGAGGGCAATTGTTTCATTCCCACGGGACAACGGGTAGTCTTTCGTAATTAACTGTTTCACATATCTTTTAAACTGTTGGACCGATTGGTTTAAAATGTTACGTGGGTATTTCGACGGGTACCTGGGTGATAGAAAATACAATTGGCCCCGGTAGGTGGCGCTAGTGTTGGTATGTCATCTGCACTATCTACAAATAATCAAGAGGAAAGATTTGGTTGCTTGAAAATAATCCAATGTCCTCTAAATCGGAATATGACAGTGGCGAGCATTAATGTTAGGGCAGGAATAGGAAGGTGGTGGTACTAATCGGAAAGAGTTATTGCAATAGCCTCCTAGTATCTTCACGCCGATATACACGAAGGCGTACTTAGATATTTAAGTATACGAGTATATGTATCAGTGTCGCTGACAAGCACCCATAAAACAGCATATAACTTGCTTCCTTAGACTAAAAAAAATAACTTCACGCCACCATCCCAGAAGAGGTAGACAAAGGCACCAGGGCACCAACGACTAGCCGAAGACACTAAATCCCACAATGTGATAGGTGGCCAACCACATTCAATAACTAGCAATATTTTTTTTATTAGAAAATTGGAAAAGCCGCGTTTTTTTTTTGTTGCTCGACCCGGGACTCGACTGTTGCTTGTCGATCTCAGGAAGTCGAGGCCAAAATCTGAACCGCTAGACCTCAGAGGCGATTATATATGTGCTTGCTATGTGCTCACAAAATTTCACGAGAATCGGTCAAGCCGTTTCGTAGGAGTTCAATCACGCACACCGTGACACGAGAATTTTATACATTAGATAAACACGACAGGGATAGAAAAC
>NJDC01005808.1:11014-31130 GCA_002245475.1 Calephelis virginiensis | reverse complement strand
AACGTATTTATATTTTTACATTGTGTAGTTTAATTGAAATCAGAATTTCAATAAAGGCTCAATAAAGATAAACCAAAAAGTAGTGGCAGTCATGAGAAAATATTTTTTTGAAATTTGAAATGTTGGAAGTAGAGATAATAGAATCGCATATGAAACGAGTTCTTTAATCGTGTAAAACTGTGGAAGTGATATTTCTGGTTACGCGCTAAATTTGAAAGAATTACATTTCGGTGTAAATGAACCCTAGTATCGAACAAAGTAGATATTTCAAGTACAACAGACTTCCAATTGATACGTAATGTTAAATGCAACACCTCAACACCTGGATCGTATCAAAGTCTCATAAAATTGGAATTCCAGATGTGAGTTAGCATTTAAGATGTAGGTAGGTACCTATTGCATTTTTAAAGTGTTCTTTTAAAATTATTTAATCAGTGACTATTGCTAACAGCTGCATTATTCGCATTACAAATGAAAAATATATAATTTGTATCTATACTAATATTATAAAGAGGAAATGTTTGATTTTTTGTTTGTTTGAAATGAATAAGCTCCGAAACCACTGGACCGATTTCAAAAATTCAAAATCGGTGCAGTAAAAGCTAAGTTACACAGGCGAAACTGCGTGAAACTGCTAGTTATGAAATATAAATAAATTTACATTATGAAATTTGAATTTAAGAGATATAATTTAATTATCGCAAGGCGAAATTGTGGTGTTTTACGAAGTACTTTAGTGTAGGGAAGGTAGGTATACGTGTAATCAAAGATTTCAGCCATCCCGGTTTTAATGTCACTTATAAGACAGTGAACAAGCAACTGGATCTCTGATGGATTCATAGACGATGGTATTCTCCAACCTTTCCATCATATAAAAAGACATGTAAAAGCATCAAACTAAAACGATGCAGCATTTTACCAATCAAGTTAAGTGGACACCACTTGTGACAATTCGATTGGATATTGGAATTGAAAAACATTTCACTAACTGGATTACTAACATAGAAATCTAATCAAGAAGATCTAGTTCATTCAGTGAACGGGGACAAACGCTCCACAAGCTGTGTTATTTACAGCTTTGATATTGGCTTCTGGACCCGTTTATTGCAGTAATATCGAAAATATTTTATTGTAGCTATTTATATATGTAGAATATTTGGACTGCACTATCTGTTTGTGTAAAGTTGTCGCTTTTTAACAATAATGATTACAGTAATATTTTTTTTCGAAATGACTACTGTTGTGTTCGTCTAGAGACTTTTACAACGTCACCGGACTAGTGGGTGAGCACAGTGCTCATCTAGAGATTGAAGTATGGGTGGGGCCTGGGACCCCCCCCCTCAAGGGTATCTCCTGTGAGACCGTACCTTGGCTTAGGGTGGGATCATGGTTTGCGTCAGAGGACATCGTGGCTGTATTTCGCCCATGGCGGAACAATGGTCTATGCCGCCCCCGGCGGCGGTGTCGCGAGTTTGTATCTGTATATGTACTGTTGTATGAGGCGTTTGCCTCGTTGATGGGGACATCGCGGTCTAGAATCACGTGTCGGGGCCTCCGGCGAAGCGGAGATGGCTTCGTCTCGGGAACATAATTGTTGGCTGCTGCCATCAGAGTGTTTGGGTGGTTTTCTAATTTAGAAAAGTAGGTACGAGAGAGTTCTTGGAAGTGCTTCGCTAGGCTAGGCAATTCCAAGTCTCTGTAGGTTTAATGTCCCTGGACAAATGTCAAAAATTGATTCTAACTTCTAAGTAAGCGAATTACATCCCTGTGTTTAGTTAACGATACTAATACTTAAATAGATACCAGAATAAATTTAACACACCTAGACCCACAAATGCCCGCCATTTGTGTTCCAATGTACATGTTCCAATTGATAATCGAACCCGAAGTTCGCGGTAAGCGATTGGTGATTAATTAAACAAGCCTAGTTAAAAAATGTTAAAGTTAAAAATATAGCTAATTTATTTTTTTAATTTTTATTTATGGTAGATACACATTAGCAATTTCGACCCGGGGCTGATTATATATCACAGTGGCCAACTTAAAATCAAAAAGTGGACATCAAATATCTGTCAAAAGACGTCATTTGTGTCTGTTATCTCTATTGTATGTTTGTTGGTCACTGGAGATAGCAAATATAAATTACACAAAAATATCACAGCTATTTGATGTACACTTTTCCATTTTGAGTTGGCCACTGGGATTTATAATCAGCCCCCTGGTCGCTGGCACTAGGTACTGAAACCGACCCTGAATTTTGGCGCCTTTGTGAATGAAGAGGGTCATAATTTTTTCATAATTATTGAATTTTGTGTTTATATTGAGTGAAATTAGTCAATTTTGGTGGCATTTTGTACAATTTTGTTCAGAGAAAGTGCGTAGATGAAATAATCATGAAGAAATTAGTGTATCCTGTAAATAAGCTTGAGTAAAATAGCCACAGCTTAACTCAAGACCCTGACAAGACTTCAGACTTTAATAAACAATATTTGATAAAACGAATTAAAAATATATAACAAGAAAAATATTTAATAATACGGAAGACGTGGCTGTATGGACTCAGATCATTTGCTTTTGCCCGACTGGGAAACCGACCCTACTTACTTTATGTTTTTAAGAGCACGCTCGTTGTCAACTCTATTTAAATCTACTATCTAAAGATTAATAAAAATGCTAAAACATGGGAAAATGTCTCGGACGGTTTATCGCAATTACGTCGGTGTAAACTTATATGAGACCATAAACTGTGGAGGATCACTTAATATGACGTTAAAATTTAATTTGATAGTTTGTTGTAGTCTACAGCTTTTATGATCCATAAAAATACAGTTTAAAGCTCATTTTATAAGGGCCCGAGAGTGTAACTATCCTTAATGGCGCGTCTGTATAATATATTTTTATGAACAAATATTAAGATTTAAAATGGTTATTCGGGATAATGGTTGTTTATGACATTCGGAGGTAACAGGGTATTAGATTTAAGATAAATGTACTGTAAATCATTTCAGTAACAGTAGAACAGAAAAATGACTTTAATTTAATGTTCAGGTTGCGATTTGGTAGTTCCGTTTTAAGAAAGATAGTTTTTTTATGTCCCGTCGGTTGGTTCTTTAAATAATATATTTAATAATGCATATGTTTTCATGAAACTTGAGGACAGTTCTCGAATTTACGTGATGTGACAAAAACAACCTAAGCTTGCTGATCTGACTGACCTTGTTCCGTTTTTTTCATTTATTACCAAAGGCTTACAATTATTAATATATGCATAAGTAGGTATGTGCCATTGCTTAAAATCATTAGGGTTTACTGTTAAATGTCGATTTCTTCGCCGTGCACATAAGCACAGTTTTATCTTATATCATCAGCCGGAGGACGTCCACTGCTGGACATCCGCCTCCCAAGTCACTCTCACCATCCGCTTTTATCCAACGACTCCCCGCGCCTATGACCAGATCATCAGTCCAACGGGTGGAAGGTCGTCCAATACTACGTCTTCCGGTGCGGGGCCGCCAATTGAGACGCAAAATTTATATACACTTAGTCAATAGCCGAGCTGGCTAACTTCGATTAAAGCATTTTTTCTTTCTCGATGAATACGCAAACTGGGGATTAATTTATATGTCATATGTATAGATATCACTTAATAAGGAAAACCTGTCTATATTTTGTGGTAGAGTAGTCAACAGGAATAATGCTTATTCCACCTCGTTCTAACCTAGTTTCTACAGTGTCTATGATAAAAAAATAATCTATTTCTATTCTTTATTTACCAGTTTATTTAAAAAAAACTTTTTCGCAACAATAATTCAGTAACGTATTTGGTAAGGAAGATAATTATATTTTTCGAACGAACACCATCGTATAAGGAAAATTCGTTTATTTTCCTTATTTTCGTTTTATTTTCATGTCAGAAAGTCAATCCAATAACTCTTGAGAAAATGGTTTCGTCACTACATAACACGAGGAGCTTAGGATGTTTCTAGCCTTGTATCATTTCGAGTTGGTATTTAACTTCAATGTTTGTCCGTTTGTTGTAATCTTGTAAGACAAACTGAAACTAATTTATCTTGTACAGTTTCAAATCTTAAGTCAAATTTTTGTTCATCTGTTACTTGACTATCTAAGGGCTACTTGAACGATCCTGGGTTAAATATTTAACACTGAGTTATTGTCTAACTAGGGTTAAATCACCTCATATTTGGCAGTTTAACTCAATATTAAATGTAACCCGGGAATTTGCAAGTGGCCCTAATAATCTATATATTAATACGTGATGCCAAAACTTTGGACCCCTTTTTACGAAAATTTCGCGGACACAGGAGCATTAAATTTGGCACGCTTATAGTTTATGTATAGGAGAAGTTCAGAACGCTAATATTTTTTAATATTAATGCTTATGAAGTACATTAAATCAATAACTAAAACATTACCACACTACCATGCATTTGACACACACAAACAAATATATTGATGATAACGATAAAAGATCATAGATGGCGCACTAACAAGTTTGGAAACAAAGTAGTTGGTCTTGAGAAATGAAGAGATGAAGATGGCGAGAAGAATGATGATGATGACATGAAGATGGAGAGAAATGAAGATGGCGTTCTTTTCAACAAGATATTAAAATTTGTTATGGTCGAATTTCGACCAACGGGCGACCACTAGTAATTATAAATAGACACCGGATAATAAAGTGTACAGTAGTACTATTTAAATTATGCACTTCGGCTTTATTCGTCAAGTTTCGGAAATCCAAATGCATTTTAAAGATATATCTATACAGAGTTGTTATTACACATAATTAATAATTTCGCTTAAATTTAGATTAGGTCAGCCAATTTAAAAATAAAAGTGTAAATTGTAAAGCCGAAGCGCATAATTTAAATAGAAGTACTGTACTATGTGTGACGATCTCGTCGAGATGTATGTATATGCTTTTTTGCAGTTTTAATGAGCCTAAATTATTATTATATACAATATCTATGTAAAATAAGGAATATGTAAATCTAAATAAAGGTAGAACAGATACTAGCGACCTTAGTGGAATGCAGTCGAATTCTCCTGATGATGCTTCGGTTACGAAGCGAAACCTACGTTGAGTTTTTAGTTGTGTGTGTATTGTTGGTATTAATAAAACAGTTTAGTGGTGTGTGCTGTGTAGAGCTGGATATGTCTAGACGTTTTTTGAATTCCGGTAAGTCCAATTCATTCATAGCGCATTATTTTTCCTGTTTTATCACGAAATTATAAGTATACATTTTATTTTGGCAGAAAATTGAAAATTAGTTAATTTTATTTGAATTTAAGTATGAATTTCCGCAAAGTAACGCCTTCTTCTATCAATATGTTAATCTAGTTTAATAATTTGCAGTTCAGACGTTCAAATACTTAACATTTCACTAGATTTATTTTGTTCTATTAAGGAATAGATTTTTTTAATTACATTTTTAATGGCTCATGTGGTTAATATTTTGGATTAAGCTGCTATAACTTTCACTCTGTTTTTGTTTCCGATCAATCAAACTAACACAATAAATAACCGACGACCCCTTTAACGTACACCCTGTGTCGGTGCCGATATAATCCGTCAATATCTTGAATGATAAATAGAATCTAGGGTTGGACCCTTCAAGAAAATGTTTAACAGATTTCTTCTGATAGAATTTCAGGACAAACAATTTTTCGGTATACATTTTTTGTTTGCGTCAGACTGTGACAACCTCGTTTCTGGATAATCGCACATGTGCAGTCAGTCATAGCTCGGTGCTATGCAGTTTGGTACCTATTTCTGCTGAATTGCGTCAGCGCTTATCCTCGTCGTGCTAAATGCTAAAGGGTAGGCTAGCCAAACCAAATGTTTAGGCTTTGTTCGGTCTATCTAGTAAATGGTTTATGTGAAGTTTGCGTAAAATCGATCGAGCGGTTCTTCATTTAACACATGTTAGTACAAATGAATTCAATAAATAAAATAAAGAAATAAATATTCCTGGACAAGTTACACAAATTGAATCTAACCCCACAGTAAGCAAATTATATGCTTGTGTTATAGGTGTTAGTCAACGATACTATTACACAGAAATACTTAAATATATACCAGAATAAATTTAATAAACACTCAGACCCGGAAATGCGGACATCTAAATGTTCATCACACAAATGCCTGCCCCCTTCGGGAATCGAACCCGAGCCTCGCGATTCGTCGATGCAGTTAGGCGAATACGCTAGCCACTCGACCAACGAGGCGGTCGAAAATTCAATAAATGGCAAATCATTTTTTAACGGGTATTTTTCAGTCAAATTGATTTTTTTTTAGATGGGGAGTGTGCTGTCATACTGACACCTTTTTTAGTAGTTCTTTTCTATTTTGTTTTATTGTGTTATGTCATGCATGCGGTCATATACCTAATAGTAGATTTAATGGGTCATATAGTACGTAGCGAAGCACGTACTGCGCCTAGCATTTTCAGCTTCGCCTACGTAACTTGGCTTTTACTGCACTGATTTTGATGAAACAAAGCCTATGTCACTTAGGGATAATGTGGCATTCTAAGAGTTAAAGAATTTTTGAAATCGGTCCAGTAGTTTCGGAGCCTATTCATTTCAAACAAACAAACAATTAATCAAACATTTCCTCTTTATAATATTAGTATAGATGAAGGAACCAAGTGCGAGTCACTATCGCCCTTGAAGGGGTCCATTATGGAAAGTAGGTACAACATTTGGGATATACTCGTATATTAAAAGTAGCAAGTAACGTTTGATAAAAAAAATCTTCAAGCCCGTCTCCTCGACTTGGTAGTCGGATGTACAATTAGGTAAGCCTACTATAAGCAGAAGGAACTTAAGCCCAAAATATCGCCATAAATTGCCAATCGCGCACTTATCCAACCCTGGGCAACGTGGTGGTTATTGGAAAATTGAAAAACATATTTTTGGGTTTTCATGCTCGATGTTTATCTGCGAGATATCCGTAATTCGGTGATCCGCAAGAGAACGAGAGTAACCGACATAGTCCAGAGAGTCAGCAAGCAAAGTTGGCAATGTGCAGGCCACATTACTCGCAGAATCGATAACCGCTGGGGAAGCAAGGTTCTCGAGTGGCGGCCCCGCACCGGAGGACGTAGTGTTGGACGATCTCCCACCCGGTGGATTCATGATCTGGTCAAAGTCGCGGGCAGTCGCTGGTTACAAGTGGCTGGTGACCGTGACTTGTGGCGCTCTTTGGGGGAAGCCTATGTCCAGCAGTGGACGTCCTCCGGCTGATGATGATGATGAAGTTTTCAAACTCTGGAATTAAAACTTGTATCTCGTGTTATATACGCCAACACTTACCTATTTTATTACTGAAGTAAAATTAATAAGGGTTAAAAAAAATATGTTCATCATAAATACCTGCCCCAGTTAGAAATCGGACCCAAGCCTCCAGATTACCGTTAGGGGTTTGCCTGTTAGTACGAGATCCGACCGCGTGATTTATACCTTCGTAACTATATTATATTCTTTATATATATATATATTGTGAAAGTAATTTTTCAAAAATAAATAATCAATTACGTTTTAATTGAAATCAGTTGCAGCCAAATTTGAATGGCCACCTTTGAGCATTTGCAGATCCGCATTGTTTAGTTACAAATATAGTGTAAACTCTCTATAACGAAACTCAAAAGACTGAGCATTTTTCATCGTTATAGAGAGTTATCGTTATATGGAGTGAACAAATAAAACAACCAAATTTACAATAATGTTTAATAAGTCTCAGATAAAATATGCATATACAGGTATGTATGTATATATGTATATATGTATGTACACATGTTATTTACACATGTAGTCCGTTAACTTTGTCTGACGTTTTTTGCTATGCCAGTACTTGTTTTGTATTATCTTATGTATCTTATTGGCCCCGAAATGGGTACATTATTCTGGCGCTGCTTGTGAAACTACGACAGCATTGCCTGATCCAATTCTTCGAATTTTGGCTTCCTTATTTTTTTAGACGAGTTTCCTTCCAGCGCCGCCTGCAGAATTGTTTCTTTGTTTTTCCAAATGGTGGCAACAGTAGATTGACTTAGTTTAAAACGTCTTCCAACGTCACTTTTCTTTTCTCCTTTTTAAATCGCACGTATCACACAAACTTTTTTGTCAACACAAATCGCTTTTCTTTTACTGGCCACGTTAACAGTTTAAATGTTGGTTTACGACTGATAATACGATAGGTACCGTGTATGCTTGGTTGAAGACCATCACTTCCAAGGAAACAAAGCGTCATGTTGCACGTGTTCAAGGCAATTAAGAATAACAAAAGCAAAACCGACCGTTTACGACCTCAGATGTTTCGGAGCTTACCTGATAAGGTAACATAAACAATAATACCGATAATAAATATGTATTTACTGTTAAAATATGAACACATTTATTCGTAATAGAGAATGGCTGTATTGTTATAAAGAGTGTATCAATGTATAGGTTTTAACGCAAACCAACCAAGTTGTGTACACTTCTACTTTATAGGGAGTTTATCGTTATAAAGAATAACGTTATAAAGAGTTTACACTGTATCGATAAAAAATATATTTTATTAATCAAACGTATGAACGTATAAATCACGCGGTCGGATCTTAGACTTTCTACCTCTATTTTATTTATTATTACCTAAACCTCACGACCCAAACATAGGTCATCAATAAATTACTGCAGTAATTATCCTCATCTAATACTTCTGTGTCAGAGTGATTATGAGAAAGTACACCCTTATTACTTCTGAACCCTCGTGTCCCTTCGGAAGAAAACGCTTGTCATGTAGGGTTTACATCTTAATTTACTACAGGATGCTTAAAAATAGGACAGCCAAATCATGAACCAGTTTTCTTTTTATGGTGCGGGAAATGATGTATATATGTATATATGCTTTTCACGTTTTTTTAAAGAAAGAAATGATTCTGTATATTCAACCATCTTGTTGGTCGAGGGCCTAGCGTACATACCTAACGCCATCGACCAACGGTGAGATTCGGGTTCGATTCCCGAAGGGGGCAGGAATTTGGGTGATGAATCTGTCTACATTTCCAGGTCTGAGTGTTTATTAAATTTATTCTGGTATCTATTTAAGTATTTCTGTATATGAGAATCGTTGACTAAGGACAATAACACAAGCAAATAATTTACTTGCTGAAGAGTTAGATTTAATTTGTGTAACTTGTTAAGAGATATTGATTTTTATTTATCTATAATTTGAGCCTGTACCTTTGTCTTTCGCTAGAGAGAATATTTGTAAAATATCTGCATACCTACCTATTCTATTAAAGGACATTAATGCTTATCCTATAAAAGGAAAAGGAGACAAAGAGTCACATGGTGGTAGGTGACCACCACTGAACATTGACATATGCAACACCAAGACAAAGACGAGTTGATAACCCTCATGGGTGAGTACAAAGAAAGAAAGAACACATACATACATATCTTCACGCCAAGTCCCTTACGTGATAGGCAGAGAGTATCGAGTGCCAGACCTCACGATCCTGACAAACCTGTCTTGCTTCCTTTACATTCATAACCCTTTTCATACAAACACGCCGGTTTCGGAGACTCTTTTCACCACCCTTGGAGAAAGAAAATTATTTATTTGAGGAATATGTGTGTAAATGAGATGTTACAAAAATATTTAAGAATATCAACATATTCTACTATATTTTGGTGTGCAAATATTTTAATATTAATAAAAAATATTATTTAAAAAGTTTTTTGAGAGATACAATGGTGAACAAGGCTTTTCCGATAGCAAGGGGCAAGCAGGGCCTATGTACACTACAGACATTATAGATGCATCGATGTCATGTAGCCAGCCTATTAAGTCTGCCGACTAGCCTATCTAGAACAGGAACTTAACAGTAACAGACACTGCCATAATAGCGTTAGAAATAGGTAAGTCGCAAGATTCCTACCCGGATCGCTGCTGCACAGCACTCCGATACCAGTGATATTGTTGGAAATGACCTATTTAACCTGTGCTCGCCTCTTACGAGCTGCCAAGTAAAAAGGGAAATAGTCTTCTCTTCTTGGTTTATTTCATCATAATACCCATCTCCTGACAATAATCTACACAACAAAAGAAGAATTAGCAAGGTTGGTCTATCCATTCATTCATCATGTGGTGATTATTTTATTGGCATAATGATATTCATATATGTAATAGAGATAGATCGCTATGTTGTAGATGTATATTGTTGCATGCGGAGATAATTGTCTCCATAGTGACATGATACATATATTTTTTATGATAGTGGAAGGCAAACAAGCAGACGGATTTTCTGATGGTAAGAAATTCCCGCCGCCTAGAGCCATCAAAGGTGGTAATGGTGCGTTGCCAACCTGAGGCCAGGATGTTAGGACTCGAGCAAAAGTAAGTTTTCCGGCTACCTTACCCTCGGAACCGCAACACGTTATGACATTATGGCGGCAGAGATAAGCCGATGGTACCAATCCGGGTGAGTCGCTGCGAAACTCTATCACCTAGTCAGATGTCACGGTTTTAGTGACGGTAAGCCTATGTTCACCTTTTACGAGATTTCTGGCATATGGTCTATTCTGCAAAGGAACACGGATCATTAATAAATAATACGCAGGCATAGCTGCGGGCAACGCTTAGTATCTCTTAATATTCGATTTCATTTCACTTATTAATCTTATAAACAAACACCTTCATTTAACATGACCTTGTACTAATAACTCTGTTCTAATGCCTTTGTGGCCGCCTGATTACGAGGATGTGAGCTACCTTTATTAGTTTTGTAACTCTCGAGGCTCTTGGCAAAAGAACGCTTGTGATCAACTTGTCATGTAGGGTTGACATCTCAAGTTCTTTTCTTTCTTTTTCTAGCTCTTGGCCTTCACGTTAGGATTTTGCCATTAGTCAAGTCTAAATTTGCATCAAATTTTAATCAAGTCGTCAAAAAGCCTGACATCAGGCTCTTGAGTAAAAAAGTTGAAAAAAAGTCAGTTTTCAAATAAACTTTTAAGAGCTTTCATTTAAGGATGTATGTTTGTCAGGGTGAATTTGGCAGCTCAACCTTGAAGCAGTTATCTTCAAACGATTAAGCTGGTTTTTAACAAAAACTGGAGTTTAATGACAATGATGTGTTAAGGAATAATGGAGTTGATATTTTACGGAGGCGTAAAGTGGTCTTTGGAAGTAAAATTTCCAACATGATCAAATCGTGTCTTATGATAAAATTGTGGTTTGGTCTTCTCAAACTGGAACTTCTCAATTCCACTACATGAAACTTATGTTAAAAATTCATGAAACATATCATATCATAAACAGTACAGTGTCTTTTATTTCTGCACAATGTGCCCGTAATTTTTTCCGTATTATAGGTTTTGTCGTTTAGAAATTATAAACATAACAAGGCAGGAGCGTCGCCAGGACATCGCCCAGAGGGGGGCAAGTTAATACGGAGACTGAGAAAAATATGAATGATAGGTTACGCCAGGACCCTCATACCCTCGACTTTTTGACTTGCCTTTCATTTCCTGCTTTAATAGGAGTAAAGTAGTGGGTAGTAAAAGTACAAGAATAATCGATCAAGTAACTCAAGTTAAAGACATAAATAAGACTGTTTGTTTTACATCTGTCAACTATTTTAGAATCTCTAGGGGAAGGCAGCTGCCCCTGTTGCCTCCCCTTGGCGACGCCCTTGTAACAAGACTGTATAAAGTAGCTACATTCTGACGCTAAAGTCAGATAAGGTTTTAAAAACCGCAAAGTTACACTTGGCATTATTAGCTATTCAAAGAAAAGACTAAATAACTTAAAATCTATGATTAAAATTTAGAGAAATATTTTAATGTACAGGTCATCTTAAAAATACATAAATATATGTTCACGCCAAGTCCCTCTGCAAGTAGGTAGAGAGTATTGTGATAAGTGATCGAATTTCGCCCGGACGACTAGTTTTTTATATATTTTTGTGCTTTTTTTGTATTTTTACTTCTCATGTATTTTGAGTATTTTTTGTTTTTTTTTGTGTGCAATAAAGTATTAAATAAATAAATACTTACTTTAGGTAAATATGTTACTTGCCAGGGGACCCTATCAAGAGAATGTACATAAACTAATAGTTTTGTTGACCATACATCATAGTAATTAGGTTTACGTTGTAACTTTATCTTGCAACATTTCCAATAACACAATAAGTTAGAAACGTATATGTTGTATTTAATTAATATCTTGTTTGTTATGTTTAGGTTTGTTAGTCTTTATAACAGAATCAGAAAAGTAACAAGATATTAGTTCTTTGTCGGACTTGACTGCATGAGGATTCGATTCCCGAGAGCAACAAAAAGAGATTTGAGTTTTTCCAATTTTCTAATAAAAAACCTTGCTCGGAATTGGATATGTGCCCGGTTGGCGTCGGCTTGCCATCTATCACATTGTGGGACTTAGTGTCTTCGGCTAGTCGTGGTTGCTCTGGCTCTGCCTACTACTTCGGGGATATGGACGCAAAGATACTTACTGCTGGACGTTACACTCCTAACAAAGACCTGCGGGGCTATTCCCTATCTTTTTAGTGATGATCACTGGGTTAAGTGTACATCAACAGGGTCGTCTTAGATTGTGCTGGGGCCTTTGGGTACACAAAACCTTGAGGCCCTTTTGGAATGTAAAACTTGACAACTTTTTTGACTATGATTTGCTATTCTTTAATCTATTCTGCAAATCAAAAATCAAAAATCTTTATTTGTCCAAAAAAATAGGGTACATATAGGTGTTGAGTTATTTTATGTTCTACCTATTTTACCAGGTTTAACTGGTGTACAAATTTTGTTAGTTTTATATCTTAATATCAGCTTTAACTACCTTATCATGCATTTTTCTTTTTTACTTTTTTTTTATTTGTCATATAATAATTAAATTTAATTATTCGAAATGCATGTCTATAAATTTAAAGATCAAAAAGTATAACAATTATAAATTCTATTTAGTGGTGCTGTTACGCTGGCAAAGGAGCCTGGACCAACACGGGGTAGACTCTGGCTTATAAATTCAAGAAAATGTCTGGTCAGTTACGATGGTGTTTAACTCACTCAAATTATCCTTAAATTTGTATAAATCTTAAAAAAAATTAACGTTTGCGTAACGAGAAAAGCAGGGTGCATTATGCTTACCAGGGACCAAAAATATTTTGAGGTTAAATGTGAGAGATTATGGGGGCCCTGGCCCCGTGTGCTCTTATGGTAAAGATGGTATTGTAAGTCAAATAGCTGTTAAATGACGTGTTTTGTATTTGCTATCTCCGTTGGTCACAGGAGGTTAAATTCGTGGAAGTTTGTATTGAGCATGCCTAAGATTTTTTTTATACAAGAGGAGGCAAAAGAGCAAGTGCGTCACCTGATGGAAAGTGATCACCGCCATCCCACGGGCATCCGCAACACTAGGAGTATCACAAATGCGTTGCGTTTCCTTCCACAGAAAGTTAAAACTTGGCATGCAGACTCTTTGTAGCTAACGAACAATTTTGCATCATTTTATTTAGAAATCTTCTCCCAATCCTCTAAAACGGGAAGGGTTCCGCAATTTTCTAGGTGGAAAGTTGACCATTAGCGAACAGACTCTTTGTTACAAAAAAATAACAAAATGTAATAAAAAAACAGTATTATCACATTAAATCTATATTGTTTGCGAGTAAAACAATCATTTGAAAAACTAAGAAGTCTGTGGTCTCCTATAGATGGGGCTACCTACTAGGTTTTTAAACGAAATTTACTGGAGTTAACAGTTGTACCCTCACAAAAGCTTCAATTAAAATTAGGCGTCCCAAAGGTAGGTGCCAAATTTTATATATCTCGAGATGATGTTATGTAATGAATTATGAAACTTCATGTTTCACTACTTGGCCAGAACATAACTAGCGCTACCATTTTATTCGGCATAGGAAGTGTTGAAAATCCTAAAGACCTGCCGTTCCAACTCAAAAAGCAATAATTTCCGATTAAGCCTAGTTTGACTATAACCGCTAACAAAGCGCAAGGGCAAACTTTAAGCGAAGCAGGGGTGAATTTAGCACTAGCACCGTGACATTTGACTAGGTGGTAGAGTTTCGCAGCGAATCTCCCGGATTGGTACCACCGCCTTACCTATTCCTGCCGCCATAATGTCAGTGCTTGGCTTTGCCGTGTTCCAGTTCGGAGGATAAGGTAGCCGGTAAACTTACCTTTGCCCGAGGCCTAACATCCCGGCCTCAGATTGGCAACGTACCGTTACCGCCTTTGGTGTCTCTAGGCGGCGTGAATTTCTTACCATCGGGAAATCCGTCTGCTTGTTTGCCTTCCAAAATCATAAAAAAATGATAAAAAAAAACATACTTTTCATGTGGTCAAATAAATACTTACTAGAAAACCTGTTTAGCACCTGGTTTTTTAATGCTTAATTTGCTTAATTGTTTAATATCGTTTTTTTTGTTTCATACAATGAACTTTAAAAAAAATATAATTGTATTGGTGATTATTTTGTTGCGCACTCACTAAACTAATTTTAAGTTATCGCGGTCTTCTTTCAACGAAAGTAACAGAAAGAGACAAAACACTTTTAGTACAGTCAAATTAGACCGTACACGTCATTCCTACAGACATTTATTATCACTCGGAAAATGTTAGTTAAAAACATCACAATTTGACATGTTCGGACTAATCTGACATGTCTAAAACGTTCCATCTCTTTTGTTTTTGTTTAATTTGAAAGAGATAGCATGCATCTAAAATAAATTTAGTTTGTGAACAGCAGAATAACCACCAATGTTTACAATAGTGTTAGCTTTGTCTTCTTTAAACGGATTTCGATGTGGTATTTATAAATAGATAAAGTGATTGAAGAGGAAGGTTTACATGTATATTTCATAACCGTGCGAAATCGGGGCGGTCCGCTAGTAATACTAATAAATCTAATCCATCGAATCGAGAAGATCCGGTAAGAAACTCCAAGGATTTGTCTTTTATCCTTATTTTAAAATACTCGTGTGTATGTAATAATCAATGTAATGATACAATATATTTATAAGAGACTAGCGGCCATCGCTACATATATGACCGTATGAATGACATAACACAACAAAACTAAAAAAGAAAAAACAACTGAAAAAAGTTCCAATATGACAGCACAATCCCCATCTGAAAGAAGTTTGAATTTGACAGTAAAATACCCAATAACAAAACGATCCGCCTATTACTGAATTCATTGCTTACAAAAAATTGTGATAAATGAACTATGAAGAACCGCTCTACCGATTTTATGCAAACTTCACGTAAACCATCTACTAAATAGTTCGAATAAAGCATTTGGTTAGGATAGGTGAGCCCGTCCTTGAGTTATAAAATTACAAAGAAAAGTGGCATTGATTTTTATATAGATTGGCATTAGAAGCAATTAATCCCAAGCGTTCTTATCAGCTAAATATTCAGCAATAGTATAATAACCCTTTTCTTATTAACATGTTTTTTAAATATATGAATTTATATCTTTCATATCATCTTCATAATTCATTTGTCTTTCATAATTTCATATCTCTACATTGTAGCATTTTTCGAAAAACTTGATAAATTTATCCACGTAAAGTTTTGTCAAGTCTAAGCTTCTTTCCAAGAAGGATTTAAGCAGCAAGCTAAACCCGGTGCTCCTTTGTAGCGAGTTAAGTATGAAATGTAAAAGTTAAACCTTAGGTACTAAGTTTGCTGACTTAATGTCTTTCGAAAACGTTTGCATTTTTAACCGAGTTAAAAAAAAAACGAGTAGGTTCTCAATTCGGCCAGTATTTTTTTTATGTATGTACACAGATTTCTCCGAGGTTTCTGGACCGATTTACGTAATTCTTTCTTTGTTTGATGCGTAAAAGTATCGAATTGGTCCCATAAAAATTTAATTAAGGTAGGCACATTACTTTTTATTTTATTAGCATTTTTTAGCTATTTTCACCTATGCCGATGTTTATTTTTATTAAATTTAATCATAACGGCAATAAATAAACTAAAAAGTATTAAAGTTAAGTTAAGTTAAAATAGTTACGTTACTTAAAACCGACTTCAAAACTGAAAAGGCTTAGAACCTACTTCACTTCAAACCTATTAGTAATAGCACATATAAGTAATAGGTAGTATATAATTAATATTAATTCTTTATTATTTTTTACTTTTGAAGTTGATTTTAAGTAACGTAGTAATTTTTATTATTTTAAAATAAACATTGCAAATGGGACAGTTTAGACGCAGTAAAATTGCATGAAATTGAAATAATTTTATTTATTTATGTTAATCATCTTTATTTCCCCGTGTTTGTCCAGGCTCCTTTGCAGGATATTCCATCTGCCTTCCTGCCAGGCAGCTCCTAGGCGAGCATAGGCTTACCGTCACTAACACCGTAACATCTTACTAGGTGGTAGAGTTAAGCAGCCGCTCGCCGCTTTATCGATTCCTTTCGCTATGACGTCAGTGCTTGCCGTTGACATGTTCCGTTTCAGAAGGTAAGGTAGCCGGTAAACTTACCTTTGCTCGAGGCCCAACATACCGGCCTCAGGTCGGCAACGCACCATTACCATTTTTGGCGTCTCTAGGCGACGTGAATTTCTTACCATCAGGAAATGCGTCTGCTTGCTTGCCTACCAATATCATTAAAAAAGTACGTACCTACACAAAAATTATTTTTTTCTTATCACCAGATCCAGACTTAGTTGCAAAGGGGACACCTTGGAGGTTATGCTCTTACAAATGAAAAAAGAAATCGGTTTAGAAATAACGGAGAATTCAATTAATGTATCTTAAAAAACATAGGAGTCGAACACGATATAATTGTGTATAGGACTTTTGGGTTGTATTTAGTATGTTTTTAGAATAACATTAGGAACATTATAAGTGTTAGTTTATTAGCATCATAGATAAGATTAAAAGAATATTAGTTTTTTTTATGATATTGGAAGGCAACAAGCAGATGGATTTCCTGATGTTAAGAAATTCACGCCGCCTAGAGACACCAAAGGTAGTAATGGAGCGTTGCCAACCCGAGGCCGGGATGTTAGGCCTCGAGCAAAAGTAAGTTTACCGGCTACCTTACCCTCCGAAACCGGAACACGTCATGACGTTATGGCGGCAGGAATAGGTAAGGCAGTGGTACCAATCCGGACGAGTCGCTGCTAAACTCTACCACCTAGTCAGATGTCACGGTGTTAATAACGGTGAGCCTATACTCGCTTTTTACGAGCTGCCTGGCAAGGAAGGCAGATGGTCTATTCTACAAAGGAGCCCGGACCAACACGGGGAAAATATAGTATACACTTTTTCAGTTCAAGTCCCTTGCGGGATAGGCAGAGGATATCGCGTGTTACGATTCCAGAAGACCTATTTAACTTTCTTCATATTTATATGTCCTTTTATACAATCACCCCGGTTTAAGAGAGTTTTGACACACATTTGGATTTAACCCGAGCGATTTGATCGAGGAATTCCAATACGACTAGTCTTACCATAGTGATAAGCTTATATAAAGTTAACAATATTTTTATAAAAACTCATTGGTTAAAACTGGCCGTAAATACTATTAAAATAAAAGAAAATATTGTAATACATTTGAATTTGGAATTTGGAGTTTTGGCGCCATTGAGAGAAAAGATGGTGGAAGTTTTTTTCATAATTGTTTAATTTCGTGTTAATATTGAGTGAAATTAGTCGATTTTGGTGGCATTTTGTACAATTTTGTTCAGTGAAAGTGCACAAATGAAATAATCATGAAGAAATTAGCGTATCGTATATTTCCTCGTTGCCGCCAAAACTCATTACATGACCTTGTGCAAAAAGGCCACCGCTTTACCCAAGAGTCTGACATGACTAATTGTAATTGATATAAAATTTGATGCAAATTTCTACTTGACTAGTGGCAAAATACTAACGAGATTGCCAAAACCTAAAGAAAGAAAAATAAAAAAACATAAATTCATTAAATTTTCGTCCAAAGCACCTTTTAAAACGATGGTTATATTCTCTTTACTTATTTATTTTAACTATCGTCTTTCTCTTGATATTTTCCATGTTTTTAATCTTTGGACCAATTGCGCAAAATCATTTAATTTAATATCATTTACTATTAATAAAAATGCACTTAATTTTAATGAAAAAGAAGACTTTATTATTGTGATGGTAAAACATTACACAAACTAAGCATGAAACTAAATGTATTTTTTTAAATATTCTATTCCTTTAGTTTGATCGCCGCATGAGGGGCAAGCGTACACGGTTCACTTTACCAACCAACCTCAAGGCACGGGTTCGATTCTCTATGGGGCAGGCATTTTAATGAACATTTAAATATTCATTTCTTTTTTTATACAAGAGGAGGCAAACGAAGTGGGTCACCTGATGGAAAGTCATCACCGCCGCCCACGGACATCCGCAACACCAGCAGTATCACAGACGCGTTGCCGACCTTTAAGGAATGAGTACGCTCTTGTATTGAAGGTCCCTAAGTAATAATTGTTTGGGAATACCGCCCTAGGTAACCGATTCCACAAAGGTGTTATACGGGGTAAAAAATGTCTTCGGAATCGCACAGTTGTAGATCGCCACGCATCAAGATGATGGGCATGATACTTTAAACTCTGACGCGAAGTCCGAAGGTGGAAATCAGCGGCTGGAATTAAACCAAACATTTCCTCAGAACATTTCCCATCAGAAATGTGGTAGAAAATATTGAGGGACCCAACATTTCTACGCAGCGCCAAGGAATCAAGCCGATTGGTAAGTGCACGGTCATTGACAATTCGAATTGCTCTACGTTGAATCTGGGTCTTAATGTTTATTAATTATATTCTGGTCCCTATCTAATTATATCTATGTATTAGTACTGTTAACTAACACTCATCGTGACACAAGCATATATAGCATACATGTTTGGTTTAGGGGAAGCCCGAGCAAGAAGCATAAGCTGGGTAAGAAGAATTTTTTTTTCAAAAATCTGGCATCTGGCAGTTTCTAAGTTTTTCTGTCTTTCTTTGGTTTTGGCATTCGCGTTAGAATTTTGCCATTAGTCAAGTAGAAATTTGCATTAAGTTAACCGATTTATTAAAATCGAGTTTCAATCATTCAAAATTAGTCACAAGTAGTCAATAAAAGTCATGTCGAATCTTGAGTAAAGCGGTGGCCTCATTAGGTACTTAGTCTCATAAAGTGAGATTTGGTGGCAACGGGAAAATACAGGATACGCTAATTTCTTCATGATTATTTCATTTGTGCACTTTCACCGAACAAAATTGTACAAAATGCCACCAAAATTGACCCAATATAAACACGAATTTTGTTTTCGATCATAATAACGAAATGGGCAAAACGGAAATCTACTTACTCGGTTTGCCCATATCCGTTTTGCACAAAGTACGAACATTAGAAACAAGTCAATATTTAAAATGTTGCAGGTAAATAGAAAGTTACAAACGTAAATAAAACTTGGACTAACTTGTAATCTAATAAACAAAAAATGTTCGTAAGAAACTGGTGATTTAAACAAAAAAATATGGACAACCCTTTTCGAAAATCTTTTTTTGTTATCTTGACAATAAATACACTCGCGTATTGTTTTGGTTGAACTGTCATGGTGTCACAGGTCGCATGTGTCGTGAACTCAGAAAGTGGGAATTTTGTCGCCATCGAAAGAAAAGATGGTCGAAGTTTTTTCATTATTATAAAATGTCAATAATGTCAATGTAGAAGCAAAGTTACCCAGGCGAAGCTGCGTGAAACTGCTAGTCTTACATAAGGTGTATTTCGGACGACATAAGAATTCGTTTTTGTTGTTTTAAAATAAACATCGTTGCCCGAGATAAACGTAATGCCCAATTGACGATAAATTTGCCATTTATCAAATTGTGGGACTTAGTATCTTCGGCAAGTCCGCTGGTGGTCGAATGTTGTACATTAATCTTCCTGGGTAGGAATCTGCCGCCTTACCTATTCCTGCCGCTATAATAGGAGTGTCATGTTCCAGACTTTATGTGAAGGTGGCCTGGTAGACTCGCAAAAGAGTCCTAACATCTCGACAACAGGACGGCGACGCGCCTATAACATCTGTGGTATCTAT
>NJDC01005803.1:151527-162870 GCA_002245475.1 Calephelis virginiensis | reverse complement strand
GGCGTGAAGATACTTTTTTACTTTTTTTTTTTTAAATTTTCTGAAATCTTGTCAGAACCCTTAAGTCTTTAATATGCTCGGAAAGTTTTTTAAGCATACAAAGGGACATAGGGACAAAGAAAGCGACTTTGTTTTATACTATGTAGTGATATTAAAATTAATCCCCATTTTGCGTTGTCATCGCATGACGCCTGAACGGAAGGGCTAATTTATTTTTTGTGGTGCTGGTAATTATTGTCAGGAGAAAGTTCTTTTGAAGACAAAACTGGGGAAATTGCTGGGAAAATGAGGAAAACATTTATTTTTTTACAAAACTGATACAAAATGTCAAGCGATACAAAGTTCTCCGGGTCGGCTAGTTTTTGTATATATGTATAAGATTATTGTGGACTAGTAAGGATTAAGCTTGCAATACTCTCTGGATTCACAAAATTTAATGAAGTTTAAAAATTTTATAAATTATAATATAATTATAATAATGTATAATAATATAATATAATATGATTATAACATAAAAATTAAAAAAATCGTATAATGAAACGTCGAAGAGTGGATTTTGTACATTGAAGATATAAAAAAACGTGTGCTGGCGTTAAAAAGAGAAGCAGGACAAATTTTTAGCATTTTTATCTGTCATCTGCCTGTATCAGTCTGTAGGTATTCAATATTCCGAAGAACATTATAAAATACTTTTTATTCCGCTCACTAAAGGAGTTCCCGTGGGACAGGGTAAAAGTCGAAATGTAATTTGTACTAAAACTCATTAACGCGTATTACGACTTAATTTTTTAGTTTGTCGTATGAAGAATTATGCTTTACGAATTGTTCCATAATTTTTTCTAGTCTTAAGTTTTGTAGTTTAGAAATCCAAGATATTACAACACTCGGTATAAAAAGTGACCAAATAACTTGAAAACGAATGTAGAGAATACATACCCATATACATATACAGGTCATCTTACATATACATACATATCATCACGCCAAATAGAGTAGGCACACAGTATTGAGTGCCAAGTGAAAAAAATTTACCGGGTTGACCAACATTATAAACAAGAAATTGCGGTCATTTGTCCCTCTTTAAGTCACAACGGAGTGTTTATAGAGTGGAATGTAATGATGTAATGTTTATGTATGGACATTGTGGGGAGGCTGCGGAGTGACATAGGCTACTTTCCTTAGTTATATTAATACTAGGTGTTGCCCGCGGTGTTGCCCGGGGCGTTGCCCGCGTGATTAATGGTCCCTCATTAACGTTTCTTGGGATAAAAACTAGCCTATGTGTTAATCCAAGTAATCCGCTATGTGTGTGCCAAATTTCATGAAAGGCGCTTCAGCAGTTTTTGCGTGAAAAAAAACAAACAACAAACATACAAACTTCTTCTTTTACAGTATTATTAGTGTTAGGATTTTTATTTATTTTAAGCACTCAATACTTGTATGCTTATCCTACATACATATCTTCACGCCAAGTCCCTTACGGGGTAGGCAGAGAGTATCGAGTGCCAGACCTCACGATCCTGACAAACCTGTCTTGCTTCCTTCACACTCATAACCCTTTTAATACAAACACGCCGGTTTCGGAGACTCTTGACACCACCCTCGGATTTCGCATTTTAACACCAACACTTTCTTTCAATCCCACTCTTTCTATGCTTATCCTACTTACTAGTTACGTGACTTATTGTATATTACTCCATTAAAATAGTATATTTTTATAGAAAAAAAAGGTTTTTAATTTAAAACTTCTTAATAAAAATAATCGAATTTAGACCTATTTACTACTAGGTATTCTGGCGAACTTCGTTCCACCCGTTCAATTTGTATGAGATAAAAAATGTTGTTTTTCCTAGTTTACTCATAGACGAACGGGATACAAAGTATTCTAAGTCCGTCTCCTGGTTTTAAGCTATCAATTTTCAGTCAAATCGGTTTAGCGGTTCATGAGTTACAAATAGTGTAACTGACACAACTTTCTTTTATATATATAGGTTACAATTTATACTATCTGCAATATATGAACTTTTCCTGTCATGGTAATGTCAATGCTTGCCACTAGTTATAGCCTATACAATCTCACGAAAGAGGGGGTTAAGCTTTCAGTTCCCTCGGTAGCTATAGGAGATTTGCGTGTCTAACTTTTAGTCTATCCGCGTGTTTGCTATTCACTCCTTTAAAAAAGACCATGAAAAAGTGTGACCATGGATATGAATGTAAACACTGAACATGTACCAAAACATTTTTATAATTTTTGACTGTCAGTATATTTATTCCTCCTAATCTTTGAAACGGCTAGACCGATGGTCACGGGACTTTCACGGGTAGCTGACGTGATAAAGAATGTCTTAGGCTATCTTTATTTTAGAAAAGTTCTAAAATAAAATAAATAGCTTTTTTACTAAATTCATGTTAGTCAAATATGTATAAAATTAAACGCAGCTAGGTTTAAAATGTTAAAACTAATGTCGGGAACTAACATAGTGTAAAACGAGGGTCGGAATTGGTCAAACAGTTTAATGCCCGGAACAAAGAACTCCCCTAATTCTTATTCATTACCTACAAACCCTTCTCCGAAAGGACAATGCCACATTTAGTCCCAAACAAATTTATATATTGAGAAGGGTTTCTCTTTTAATCGATAATCATCAAAAGAAGTTTACGAGCAATTACATTAAATCTGTAAAATATTAACATACTAGCAGTTTCACGCAGCTTCGCCTGCGTAACTTGGCTTCTATTGCACCGATTTTGATGAATCAAAGCCTATATTACTCGGAGATAATGTAGAATTCTAAAGGTGAAAGAATTTTTGTAATCGGTTTTGTAGTTTCGGAGACAATTCATTTCAAACAATCAAACAAACAAAAAATTCAAATCTTTCTTCTTTTTAATATTAGTATAGATTTACAAGTACTAAACTTATATAAAAAAATACTAACACCGTAATTGTGTTTTTATGTAGTTTATCCTGTTTCTAAAAGTTAGTGCTCGCCATTGTTGTGTTATGTTCTGGGGGCAGGGTACTCCATAGATTTGCCATTGATTCTGGCCAAGGTAGCAGGCACAATTCACATATATGGTGTCAACAGGCGAGAAATCTCTCGTACGTGCATGTCTGTGTGTTTGACTTTGTGTGTGTGTTTGTGTGTGTCAGACATACAGTCTGCCTGTCTGTGGCAGCGTAGCTCTTCAAAGGATGAACCGATTTTGATGCGGTGTTTTATTTGATTATCAAGATGGTTCTTGGCTATATTTTATGGTGGTCTGTCCAGGCGTTCAAGGTCATCCGCTCATTTGTAAGCACCAGATTGGATATATAAATCGCGAAATAAATATGTGATTTGCCATACAAAAAGTTATTTATCCTCTGATTGTATGGAGCACCAAATTCTTTATTATGCGTTAGTTACCAGTAACCCTGTATATGGTGTGTATTCAGTCTCCGTCATCATGAGAGCCGTCCGCTTGTTTGAAGCGTCATCATTAGAAATATATGTGATTTAAATAAAAAATACTTCTTTTGATCTATCGCCTCTGTGGTCTAGCGGTTCAATTGTTGGACTTGACTGCATGAGGTCCTGGGTTCGAGTTCCGGGTCGGGCAACAAAAGAAAATTGGGTTTTTTCCAATTTTCTAATAAAAAAAAATGTTGCTCGGGATAGGATATGTGCCCGGTTGGCGATAGGCTTGCCACTTATGACATTGTGGGACTTAGTATCTTCGGCTAGTCGTGGGTACCTTGGTTGTGCCTTTGCCTACCACTTCGGGGATATGGGCGTGAAGATACTTTTTTTTTTGTTTTTACTTCTTTTGATAAAATAAAATATCTTTAAAACTAATAATCCCGTTACAAAAATCATGAGATATTTAACAGTATCAACATTTTGTTAGAAATATAGCGCATAAACTGGAACATTGAACGTATTCTGTCGCTTTCAATTACATGGGTTGAAAGAAGATAGCGATAATATAAATCAATAGTTTATAATTGGAGATAAATCAGCCTTTAGATCCTAACGTTCAGTTATCTTGGAAACAGCTTCGTATTAAGTAAATAAACTATATTTAAGGTTAGGGCGCTAGTATGGTATCAGCTAATTAACTGGGTTGTATAAGATAAGGTTTTAACCAGAAATCAGTAACAAATCCTTCATAGTCTTCTGCGCAAGCACGAGTATCTGAAAGCACATTTACTAAACCAACTATTTCCTACTATTAATTAATATCTATTTTCGCCGTGTTGGTCCGGGTTCCTTCGCAGAATAGACCGTCTGCCTTCCTGCCAGGCAGCTCGTAAAAGGCGAGCATAGGCTTACCGTCACTAGCACCGTGACATCTGACTAGGTGGTAGTGCCAATCCGGGTGAGTCGCTGCGAAACTCTTATTATATAAACTTACCTATTCCTGCCGCCGTAACGTCATGACGTGTTCCGGTTTGGAGGGTAACCGGTAAACTTTGCTTGAGGCCTTACATCCCGGCCTCAAGTTGGCAACGCACCATTACCATCTTTGGGGTCTCTAGGTGGAATTTCTTACCATCAGGAAATCCGTCTGCTTGTTTGCCTTCCGATATCATAAAAAAAATATCGAGCACTAACATGAGCCACTTACCATCGGGATCTTTGCAGATTTAGTATTTTTTTGTCACTTTGCTACATCCTTCATTATAGGTGTATTCAAAGGGACGTATAAAATCGGCACAAAGAATAGCTGCCATTTCGTACTTCAGATTACATAGATGTATCGTAATGTACAGATTAGTATATTATGATATCAACGATTCCAGCTATAGCACTGCAAGAATACACTATTGACCCTACTAATGTAGTTCTTCTTCTTTCTGTCTATAACTTTTGGCCTTCACGTTAGTATTTTGCCATTAGTCAAGTAGAAATTTGCATCAGATTTTACATCAATTTTAATAAATTATAATTAGTAATCAGTGATAAGTCGTCAGTAAGTCATGTCAGGATCTTGGGTAAAGCGGTGGCCTTATTACTCCAG
Source organism: Calephelis virginiensis (assembly GCA_002245475.1). Lineage (NCBI taxonomy): Eukaryota > Metazoa > Arthropoda > Insecta > Lepidoptera > Riodinidae > Calephelis > Calephelis virginiensis. The sequence continues at coordinate 157,866 of NJDC01005803.1, read as the reverse complement.
CTCATGTAGTGAGATTTGGCGGCAACGAGGAAATAGATGATACGCTAATTTCTTCATGATTATTTCATTTGTGCACTTTCACTAATAAAATTCTACAACATGCCACCAAAATTGACTAATTTCACTCAATATCAACACTAAATTCAATAATTATGAAAAAACTTCGACCATCTTTTCTCTCGATGGCGCCAAAAACTTACTAATGTTTTTAATGACGGAATCAAATACTACCCAATTACACCTACTTGGTTTCTAACACTCCGGCAGCTGCGTCCGATTATTTTTCAGTTTATGATAGGTGAAAACGTGTTTATGGTTTACGTAACCTCACTTATCTCACATCAAATGTCACACAATGTTCCGACATGATGTGCTAATGGGAAGTCGATGGTGTTAGATGTTAAGCGGTTTCGAAATCAATTGCCTTCTTGTTTATTAAATTACTAGCTGTATCTGTGAGTTTTGACGTAGTATTAAAAAGCGGTTTTGTCATATCAATCCGGAGTTTACACGAATTTGTAAATAATAATAGACGAACTAAAACTACAAGGAACTGAAATCAATATCATCTAATTAAAAAAAGTATCTTTTTGGTCCATATCTCCAAAGAGGTAGGCAGAAACACAAAGGGCATCCACTAATTTTTCATTTTTTTTTATTTAGTTTTGTCTTCAACTATATTACGTGCAGTCATACTACATGTACAAACCTTTCTCTTGAATTACTCTATCTATTTAAAAAATAATCGTACCGAAATTTGTTTCATACATTTAAAGATCTAAGCATATAAATGGACAGATAGCGGAAAATGACTGTTTTATACTATGTAGTGATAGAAAAAGGAACTAGCCGAAGAGTCTAATGGTAAAAAAAACATACATACCTAAACACAGTGCATACGTCAAAAATGCCAAAAAAATGTTCTTATGTTACAGATTTCTTCCTTTTATCATCTATCTTTCCTTTATTTTCCTAATCTCAATCTTAAATACCTTCGCGTAGAGCCTTCGCTACGTGACAAAATTCGCTGTTGATCAGTTAAAAACCCATCGAATCCATCGATTAGAGAGTTGAAGGGCTTATCAAATTTGTTTAAAAAATAACCCAAAGTCTATCGAGTTTGATGTTACTGGATTACATTGTATTTCAAAGCCCTTACCATAAGTTGCTATAGATTACGTTCAGGAATTTGCGTATCGAAATATATAGCGGTTGTGGTCTGGAATTAATTTCTCCCAGTTACCAGTGACAGCGCTGTCAAATTTAATAATAATTTACCTAGACGCAGTATACGTTTGTTTGTTAGTCTTTCACATTGCAACGGAATGAAGGCATTGTATAACTTGGAGGTTTGAATTTAGAAGGCTGGAGCATTGGCTACTTTTCATCTCGATAGTCGCAGGGAACAACACTAGTCAATAATATCTAAACTGTACTACTTATATCTAATCTGTGTCTATAAATTTAAAAGCATTTTGCCACGTTGTTTATGTCTGTCTTGTCAGTTCTAGAAAAATTTTCCTCTACCATACGTGCAAACTTGATGACGCCTTGTCAACTTTCCGCCTCCACTCCTATATCAACTAAGAAGTTTCATGGCTTTTATGGAAGATTGTCGAAGTTTAACTTCGAAACAAAGCACTTTGAATATAATCGCGTCACTTTACAAGGCTTTCATGTGTTCTTTCTACGGGTCTTTGTCATGAATATTTGAAGTAAGTACATCTATTTACTTATTCTTAGTGCAGCTTTTATAATGAGACAATAGACAAAGTCCTAGAAAAGAAATTTATGTACAGTACTACTAATATACTATTACTATTATACTAATTAGCATAATTTAGCGCTTCTGCTTTAATTTTTAACCGCAAAAAGGAGGTTATATGTTCGACTCCCATATTTTTATACTATCTAACAAGCTAATCGATTTTTCCGTAATGTGTAAACCGATTTAAAAAAATTTTGTTAATTGATAAAATCACACTTTTTAGGTGTTGCTATTGTCACAAAGTCTGCACTCGATGACATTTTTTGTGTACGTAGACTTGTTATAGAAATCGAAGTCGATTCTTGCAGTTTCTCTAAAATATAACTGAATAAACTCGTGGTAAGGGTTTATGTCAAAAATTGATTAACGATTCTACTAATATTCAATCAAAATGTAGATTGTATTATATATTATCTAGATTCTAGAGTAACGATTTTGGTTCATTTGCTTATAGGTCAGAGGTTAATGTCGCTAATGACTTAATGTGCTGTCGTATAAATACTTGACCTATATACTATATTTATATACGGAAGTAGGATTTATGCGAGTTTGTTAAGTCTTCGCTTTGATAAGGACTGAATTAGAATCCTAATATCTAAGCTAAACCTATTAGCTATTGCCTGCTGCTTCATCCGAATAAGACATTAAAGTTGTTTTGTTCCTCTACAAGAATTCCTTGAGCTCTCTTATCTTTGAAGTTAAGTTAAAGCACACATAGTACATTCTATTGAATTCAGTTAAGTAGATTCTCAGTTTGATTGCAGATAGATTATGACACGAGATTTTGTATATGTTAGATAATATATACATATGCAGGTACAGTAGTACTATTTAAATTATGCGCTTCGGCAATGTTCGTTAAGCTTTGGAAATCCGAATGTATTTTAAAGATATCTGTATAGAGTTGTATTACACATAATTAATCATTTCGCTTAAATTTAGATTAGGTCAGCCAATTTAAAGTATAAAGTGTAAAAAGAGTAGAAACTGTAAAGCCGAAGCGCATAATTTAAATAGTAGTACTGTACATAAATTTCTTTTCTAGGACTTTGTATATTGTCTCATTATAAAAGCTGCACTAAGAATAAGTAAATAGATGTACTTACTTCAAATATTCATGACAAAGACCCGTAGAAAGAACACATGAAAGCCTTGTAAAGTGACGCGATTATATTCAAAGTGCTTTGTTTCGAAGTTAAACTTCGACAATCTTCCATAAAAGCCATGAAACTTCTTAGTTGATATAGGAGTGGAGGCGGAAAGTTGACAAGTTGACAAGTTTGCACGTATGGTAGAGGAAACATTTTTCTAGAACTGACAAGACAGACATAAACAACGTGGCAAAATTCTTTTAAATTTATAGACAAAGATTAGATATAAGTAGTACAGTTTAGATATTATTGACTAGTGATGTTGCCTGCGACTATCGAGATGACAAACGTACACTTTCTCGTTTAGATGAACGGATTTGAAATTAGTATTTAGCGTTTTTGAAGCAATAGTGAATGGAATGCTTCTAGCTTGGTATGCTTCCATCTTTCCAAAATGTGAGCTGTAAATCTTACAGTAATTTTCTATTTTAAAAAGTCATCATAACGCTTGTTATTTGATTTTGATGTTTCGTCCACGTTTATGACGTGTACATGCTTATGATCTTTGAATTCTAATATGAAATTATTATCATATTTTAACTACTATCAGGTAGGGGTTTTACTCAGTGTCAAGAGTCTCCAGACGGAGTGTTTGTATGAAAAGAATAATGAACGTGGAGAAAAACTAGCCAGGACTGAAGGTTCGTGACTTTTGCCAATTCCGTAAGGGATTATAGCCAAATTCGTATAAATAAATAGTAATTTGTAGATAATCATTAAAAATACAACATACAAACTTTTTTTCTATTTTCGTCACGTGTCACTTGCGCCATAAAGATATTTTGTAATATAAACCCCAAACAGCATTATTTTCTACAATCTTACATTAAATTAACAAACTAAGCTTAAAAATTCCAAAATGTGTTCATTAATATATTAAGGTACTATCTAATTTCTTTAGTAATAAAAACCTATAAAATACTTATATAATATTATCTGTCAATACAAACATCGCGCAAGCGTCAATGTTATCGAGCAATCAGTCGACAAATGTTAATATTATCGATACCGGCGCGAGTGAAGACATAACTACTCAAGCTTGATATATTTTTCCTTAACATTTTATTTTCATTTCTATGTCACTGAGCCAATATGTTAATAGTCTAAAAAGTTTTCTTTAAATACATGTTTGTAATGATTTGGTATACATATTATATTCTTACTTACGAATTGTTAATCTATGCATCTATACATACATACAATCCAACGTCCACCTGTCGCTGTGCTTTTAGACTGTCGCTATCTGTAGATAGATTAGTATTTACCTTTTAACACCCATTGCACCTCATGTTTTATTACGTTTGAATGATGTGTGACAAAATGTATGATATCGAGTTCATAGAAATATTTGTCACCGCTTTACATGGTATGCTATCCATTAGTTATTCAGTGACTATGGTAAAACTGACAGCAATAGCTATTGTGTATTGGACGTGTAAGACATCCATTTTAGACTCCTCCAGGTGCATGAAGTACCTAAAACTACCATGTAAGAACATTTATCTTCACGCACAATGCAAGAAACATTAACAGCAGTTTTACTCAAAATTCAACAGAATGTATACTTTCCATGTTCGAGATTTAGAGTGTGCTCCCCAATGGAGTAATTTTCAATGCGACTTATTTCATAATCTAGCATAAGTAGAATTAGAAGCCGCTACGAACGTTATACGTTGGATGTACCGTATTTTAATATAATTGATCAGTATTTATCATCGTGGCTCTGTTGCAAAGCATGAGACAACTTATCAAGGATCAGTCAATAAATGCCAATGCTATTGATACGGTCGGGAAAACGTAACTGCTTTATAACTTCGATAATGTATTTGTCATTTCTATTGCAGTAGCAGTTTTAAGGATTTGCTTTATAATCCTACTAGCTCTTGCCGGCGGCGTTGCCTCTATGGTGACACAGGAATGTTTTTTGGGATAAAAACTATCCTGTCTGTTAATCTAAGTTATAGATTAACACGCACATAGAGGGTCTATGTGCGTGACAAATTTCGTAAAAAATTGTTCAGAAGTTTCTGCGTGAAGGAGTAACAAACAAACAAACATACAAACTTTCGAATTTATAATGTTTAGTAGGATTGTAGTTGCAGTTTTAAGTATTTGCTTTTATAATGTTACCATTATAATATTATATTCATTTCTTCTTTACACTTTGCTGTAAATGAGATAAACCCCTATAGTTATATAAATTAGGATATGCATAGCCTTTATCCTAAAGCATATTTTCAAGTGACTTCAAAAATCAGAGGTTATCAATTTGTCGTTATATATTTTTGTATGTTTTGCTAATTACTCGGCCAAAAGGTACTTAAGATTTGAACAAGATGCGCATGATGCGGTCAACATCTTGTACAAACAATTTTTGTTGGAAGTTTTTAATGAAATGTATTTGAACTTAGAGTATAATGGGTTTTAGAAACCTCCATGTCAATTTGAAAGGCCTATTTAAATATGAGATAGGCTTTTCATGTGTAGACGATTTAAATTCAAATAAAATCCATATATGGAAATAAATAGTTCAAATGAGTTACGTCAATGTTGACTCAAGAATCGTTCAACTGTCAAATATGGGTTAATTTAGACATGAATCAACAAATATTAATGCCATCGGTGGGTACAGGAAGCGAATGCGGCGTTCGTGTGGTCGGATATGACGTTTCTATCATAATATTGCGGAAATATTTTCCTCGCGAATCTTCACTTAGATAAGAAAAGTTTTCTATACTAATATTTTAGATGTGATGTATCTATTTATTTGTTTGCGTTGAATTGGCTATTAGACTTTTTGAAAAATTCTTATACTATTAGATCCTACATTATCCCTGATGACCAAAGGATTTTTTATGATATTGGAAGGCAAATAAGTAAAGGGATTTCTGGTGGTAAGACATCACGCCGCCTAGAGAAACCAAAGCTGATAATATTGCGTTTCCAACCTGAGGTCTAGGTCTGAAAAGTAAGTTTGCCGGATAGCTTATCCTCCTAACCGGAATACGTCAACGGCAAGCACTGACGCTATGGCGACAGGAAAAGGTATGGCGGTGGCACCAATCCGGTAAAAAAATAAAGTTCACCTCGCAGCGTAGGCAATACGGACCTTAAGTTATTAATCCTATTAATATTATAAATGCGAAAGTTTGTAAGTATGGATGTGTGGATGTTTGTTACTCTTTCACGCTCGAATGGCTGAACGGATTTGTTTGAAATTTGGAAGACAGATAGATTGTGACCTGGATAAACATATAGGCTATTTTTAATCCCGATCGCACACCGGGTTTCTGTGAAAACGCGGGCGAAGCCACAGGTAGCAGCTAGTAACTTATATTCTTACACTTTATAAACAGCACCTGTAATTTTTGACCAAAACAGAGGAGATTCTAATTCTGTATGTTTTTTTTTTTTTTATAT
>NJDC01005803.1:134176-144986 GCA_002245475.1 Calephelis virginiensis | reverse complement strand
TAGAAAATTGGAAAAATCCAATTTTCTTTTTGTTGGCCGACCCGGGATTCGAACCCGGGACCTCATCCAGTCAAGTCCAACACCCGGACCGCTAGACCACAGAGGCGATCAGATCAATCGGATATTATCCGAGGGTGGTGTCAAGAGTCTCCGAAACCGGCGTGTTTGTATGAAAAGGGTTATGAATGTGAAGGAAGCAAGACAGGTTTGTCAGGATCGTGAGGTCTGGCACTCGATACTCTCTGCCTACCCCGTAAGGGACTTGGCGTGAAGATATGTATGTATGTATGTATGTATATTTATTATTCAATCGTTTTAAGTTGACTGTCGTTTTAGATTCTTGTAAATTAATAATCGCTACTGTATTTTAAATTGACAACTCGTTTTTAAATTATGTAACAAATTATTGATAGAACAAACTAAAAGAAAACATTTCTTGGAAAAAATACTCGACAACTTGTAATGCACATAGGTACTATAAAATAAAAAAGCGAATAAATGAAATCGGACTACTAGTCCTATTTACATTTTGAATTCCAAGCTTCTCCCACGGGAACTGCATTAATGAGTGAGATAAAATATATCCTATAAAATTCCTTTCTCGAAACATAAAATATCTTACCAATTTCGTAACGATCGGTTATATAGATTTGGCATTAATTGCGGTTACATACATACTAGTGATGTAACGAAAGTTAGAATTGTCTCGCGAACGCAAATGCAAGTATTTATCTCCAATATTCGCGAATGTGAATGCTGACTTTCAAATAAAGCGCGCACAAAATGTCTTCTATCACAGTTCATATCAACCATGTTTAAACCAAACATATCCGCGGACCATTGTAAAGTGTGACCACTAAGTTCATTATAAAATGTTACCTTGTGTTTTGACTTATTATTACTGTATTTGTCAACTTCAAGCGATATAAAACATGAGTGAAACACATTCCTTATCTATCCCAGTCATAAATAGTTTACTTTTAGTTTATAAAATACATTTGCTAACAACATTCTCATCGTTTCGTGTGAATGCGAATATTCGTTACGTCACTAATACATAGACAAACACATAAAAATTCTTAAAATGCTAAAAATGTGTTTTGTAGCCCCTTTTAAGTCGCGTGTGCATATTTTTTAAAATGCCTTCAATGTACGAATTCTTTATTCTACAGTTTTATTCTAAGAATAGGTAAAACGTATCTTTCTAAATTCTTTTGTGAATTTGTAATAATGCTTTCGTTTAGGTATACTTGCGACATTTTTTAAACGTTTCTTTGCGAGTTATGTTCCTTTTCCTGGGCCATAGATCTTTTGAAATGTTTTAAATATATATAAGTAACGCCTTCTTATATCAATGTTTCAAATAAGCTCGATAGCATAAGCATGGAGGTCCAAACCTTCAGGCTAGCCAGTACTAACACCTTGAGTTAACGCTTCCATATCGCTAGAACGCTGAGCACAAGAATTGTCGAATTGTGAGCATAAAAATGGAATCATGTTTAACATCATGTTTTAATGCAGCCTATGCGAGTAGAATACGTACTGGCATTAGGACTGGCCTGCATTTAATTTTCGTTGAATTAAAAATACATTTAAATAAATCATCACTCTTAGTTAATCCCGTGTGGTTTTCTGTAGTACTATATTTATTTGTTTTGTCATAATTAACAATAGTAAATTGAAATAAATTATATTTAAAACATACATGATTAGTAACATGTACCTTTCCTTTGTTTCAGAATGTGAAGTCTATCGTCTTTACATCAATGACGTTTATCTTTACATGACTACAGCGGACAATGCGGTCACAAGCTTCAAAACCCTTGTCTAAAAAGGGAGCTTCGGGGAAAACGACATTCAAAGCACAAACCGCTGTAAAACAATTAAAGAAGAAAGCTTCACCAAAAAAAATTAAAACAACGCAGAAATCTTTACCAAAAAGTCCGAAAAAGAATGTCTGTAGTGATGACTCTGCGAAAAGTTCAAGTGAAGGAGAAAGTTGTATTAAAGACAGCGTACAATCAACCTCTGGAGTGGTACAAAATGATCCACCCAAAACAAATCCTTCCAGAGATTCTTCTCCTTCAAAGAAATGTAAGAAAGACTGCGAGAAAAAAGATAAAGCTAAAATTACAAGTAAGAAGGTGGTTGTAAAGAAAACGAATAAAAAAAAGAAATCAAAATTAAACCCTATCACCAATAATGAAAGCAATGAAAGTGATGAAATAAAGTACAAAATAAATCTAGACGGAGGTAAAAAAGTCAGTGAAAAAGTCAAAATAAAAGCAACTAACAAAAAAAATAGTGCTACAAGTCTGAAAAAGCACGTAATAGAACCAAGGGTTGAAGAATCGAGTTCAGATGATAACAAAAATAAAGAAACCATGTCAGATGCTAAAACTATTGTAAAAGAAGAGAGCTCAAATGAAAAAGTAGACATAATATCAGAAATAAAAGAGAAAAAGGAAGAGATACTAAAATCACCTCAAAAATGTGAAACTAAAACCTTGGGAAATTTCACACAAAATATTTCCGGAAATGTGAACCTGTCTGATACACCTAAAACTGATATAGAAAGACCCCCTAAATTCTTCACTTCTAGTAGATCTCCAAGAACTGTAGACATAGATGTAAAATGTTGCAAGAACTCGAAAGGAAATTTGAGTGTTTCTGAACGATTTTTATCTATGAAATGCGAAACAAAAACCGATGATGGTAATAAAGACAAAACTGTTGCCAACAATCTTGTATCTCAAGGGTCGGAAATAGATGTTTATACGTTTACTGAAAAAGTTGATTCACCAAAAAGCATATTGTCGGATTTTAGATCACCTATTAATAAAAATGTAGGCCGAGTTCGGCCAATAGCTAGGGTAAAGGGAACAATTATAGATAAGAAGACAGATTCAGAAAAGAAAAAATATTCTCCTCACAGACCAATTGAAGAAGTCGTTAAACAGCTCAAAGCTAATAAACGTTCTGAAGATTTAAATACCAGTGATCAAACAGATGATTATGCCACACAAGACTTAGGTCTAAATGTACTGTCTGAAAAAGATAAAGAAGAAATTCCTAAGGCAATAGTAAGCAAATCTTATAAAATGGTTGCCCGAAAATCTAGCATTACTGGAAAACCGTTCAGTCCTATAAAGTTCTTGGACCAAGAACCTGTTCTTGCTAAATCTGAAGCGAAAACGCCCGTGAAATGTAATAATGCTAAAAAAGGTAACAATAAAATAAAAAAGCAAAGCAAGAAGAATACGATGTCGGATGAGGAGATAAATACATCAACCTTTTCACTTAATACTAAACCTTGTCATTACACTTCATCAGATGAAAGTATACATGAATCCAATGATGATAATGATTCTAAAGAATCGTCAGAATCAGATACACCAAAAAATAAAAGGTTGAAATCAAAAAAATACAAAAGGATAACAGATAGTGCCAAAAAATCCACTTCGAAAGAGCTGAAAGAACTTTCGAAAGATTCGTTAGTAGATTTAAAAGATGCGTCTGCTTTACTAGGAAATGAAAAACCAAGTAAAAGACGATTGAAACTATTTTCAATGTGGACAGGTCCTAAAAAGCACAGAATGGCGTCTTTGAATGCTTTAGCTAAAGTTCATTGTTTGTATGAAAATGAAAGTAGAAGTCATGTGGAGCTTGGACTTATGAGAACAGTTGAAAGACCAGTGATGCCCAGTACATCTAAGCAAACCCCACCAAAGAAAAAAGATACAAAAGTTAAAGAAAGTGAAATGCCAAATAGTGCTTCCGAATCAGAATATGACAATAAAAAAGGAAAAGATAGTTCTGAAAGCTCGGATGACAATCCTCCTCAAAGAACATTACGAGGAGTTCCAGGAATTCGAAGCGCTGGTAAATACTGGGATCCTAAATCATCTACTTCATCTAGTGATGACAGTGAACTAGAATCTAAGATTTTGAATTCCGATAAAAAGAAAGTAGCACCTAAATCTAATACATCTAAATCTGACAGTGATAAACCACCTCCTAAAATGAAGAAAACTGCTGGAGTACCAGTAAAAAAGAAACGGAATAGAAATGAAGTTGTAATGGATTTAAAAGATATGGTGGTACAAAAGCGTATGGCTAGTTTAAATGCGACGGCAATTTTGGCAGCTAGCTATGAAAAGCGGTCACCCAAGTCTAGCAAAGATGATACTACCTCAGATTCTTGCAGTGACGAATCTTTCACTCAGAAGCCAAAAAACGTATTAAGTTCCGGCGTTAAGTCGGAAGTAAAAAACGAAGATACTAAGAAAGAACCTGAAGAATCACCGATGGTTGATAGGAAACAGAAAGTGGAAGTGATTGTCAACCAAGATACGGATGTGACTATAACGGGCGTGTACTCAACCCACCACCATGAAGGGTTTTGTACTGTTTCCGGGATGCAGTACCGCATTTCTTCCACTAGTCATACGCAAACGACAGCTACGGCCAACTGTGAAAAGGTTGGTTTATATCATTTACTTATTTTTTCGTAAATCTAACTTAGCTGCATAGGAAATACACGATCTCCTAAAGACAGATAATACTTAATTTAAATTTAAAAGCATCCACGAAAAACCGAAGGTACTTTTGAGTTTTTATCGCCTATCCTATCCTATCGCCACTTGTGCTCTTATTCAATCTCGGGCAACGCTGTGTCTGTTATATTTTTTTGTTTTGTGATATTGCAAGGCAAACAAGCGGACGAATTTCCGGATGATAAGAAATTCATGTCACCTAGAGATACCAAAGGTGGTAATGGTACGTTGCCAACTTCAGACATAGATGTTACGCCTCGAGTAAAAGTAAGTTTACCGGGTACCTTATTCTCCGAATCGGAACAAATCAATGGCAAATAGTTAAGGCGGTGGTTAGAGTCGCTGGGAAACTTTATGACCTACTCAGATAGCACGGTGTTAGTGACGGTAAGCCTATACTCTCCTTTTACGAGCTGCGTGGCAGGAAGGCAGATGGTCTATTCTGAAAAGGAGTAGGGACTGGCACGGGGGATATAAAAAATGCTAAATTTATTAGAAGACCCACTATCAATCAATCAATATATCACATACCCAGGACGGGTATGTTGTGTCATTTTGCTTAGTAATCATCTAACATAATACTACAGACGGCTTAGGACATAGTGTGGCAGTTAGTACAAACATCTCTGATACAGATTCTTTGTTTATTGTTGGAAAACTGGTTTGGAGTTATATTGAATTAAATATTCCCATTATATGAGGAAAATATTTTTCAGCAGGAGGCTTGTTCCCGGGAGGATGGCGCTCGGTATACGCCTCTAAGTGCATTATCGTCCATGAAACCGCCCGCGGATCACTCCCACTCTCACCCACACCCAGGTAAATAAGTAACTTATTTTTAACCTCGATTTGTAGAGGGGACAAACGGGCAAGGTCACCCGATGAAGTGATCGCCTACGGACATCCTCGACGCTAAGCTATTTATAACATATTTTTGTCACAAATACCAAGTGTTTTTTTTATGTGAGAGGTCAGCCAACAAGCACTTGACTTGCTTGATGGTAAGAGGTAATCGTGGCTTATAGAGACCATAGATGTTACAGGTGCGTCACTGTCCTGTGTCCGGGATGTCAGGCCTATTACGCAAATCGACTGGGCTTATTTCACCTTCCGGGCCGAAATATTATGGTCATTATGGTGACAGGAATAGGTGAGGCGCTAGATCCCTACCCGGGCAAGCTGCTGCACAGCACTCTACCACCAGAGTCTTGTCTATACTAATATTATAAAGAGGAAAGATTTGGTTTTTGTTTGTTTGTTTGAAACGAATAGGTTCCGAAACTACTAGACCGATTTTAAAAATTCTTTACCTTTAGAATGCTACATTATCCCTGAGTGACATCGGCTTTGTTTCATCAAAATCGGTGCAGTAGAAGCCAAGTTACACAGGCGAAGCTGCGTGAAACTGCTAGTTGGTAATAAACTATATTTTAACCTATGCTCGCCTCTTACGGGCTACCTGGCAGAAAGTTCTATTCTACTTAGGGGATCCCGACCAACATGAAGAAGTATAAACTTTCTAATTTGTTACATATAACAAACATACATGATATAACACGGTTGAATTAAAAAATTGATATGAAATGAAATTTATTTATTTGCGGAATATGTGTGTTATAAGATGTTACAAAAATATCTTTACGCCCATATCCCCGAAAGGGAAGACAGAGGCACAACTAGGCACCTACGACTAGCCGAAGACACTAAGTCCCATATTGTGATAGGTGCCAACCGGGCACATATCCAATCCCGAGCAACGTTTTTTTATAAGAAAATTGAAAAAACCCAATTTTCTTTTTGTTGCCCTACTCGGGACCTCAGGCAGTCAAATCCAACAACTGAATCGTTAGACCACAGAGGCGATTAAGGATTAAAAACAATATTTTTTTTTAAGATTAAAAATATTTAAGTACATCAACATATCCTAGCATATTCTGGCGTGCAAAATGAAACGCAAGTTGAAGAAAAAATAAAGCTGTTTTTAAATCTAGAAACATTTTTTGAATATCACTTATATTTTCCACATGTTATTGAAGCCAACGGATTTCGCTGTTTAAGCATCATCTGTGCTACTATAAAGAGATGTAATAATTCTGATTATGCTTAAATAGCGAAACCGGTAGGCTGAAATAATTATTAAGATATGGTTTGGAAACTAAAAGTGATAATCGTTATGGTGTCTAGAAATCAGAATTCCACATATTCAGATGACAAGAAGTATGAAGAATCACCTTTGTGGTGTAGCGGTCCAGGTGTTGGACTTGACTGCATAAGGTCCCGGTTTCGATTCCCGGGTCGGACAAAAAAAAGAAAATTTGGTTTTTCCAATTTTCTTATAAAATGTTGTTCGGGATTAGATATGTGCCCGATTGGTGATGGGTTTGCCACCTATCACATTGTGGGACTTAGTTTCTTCGGCTAGTCGTGGGTGCCCTGGTTATGCCTCTGCCTACTACTCCAGGGATATGGGCGTGAAGATACTTTACCATAAGAAGGATAAAAACGATTTTTAAATCGTTATTTAGCTCCATGGGAATGTAGTTAACGCGTTCAAACTCTAAAGCGCTGAAAGTTTGTAAGGATCATAATAGTTTTAGAACATTTGACGATCTCTACTATGATTAAAGTTGACGAAGTGAACTGACAGCCCTTGGTGCTGGCGTTGTAGGAAACAGCCCAATCCATCTAAATAATGATGTCTCGGGCTGAGCACTCTGCTCGGCCCACAAAGTTCGGTGAAGTTGTAAAAATCGCAAGATTAGCAACAAGTTAGTCAAAAAAAAAAAAAAAGAAGTGAACTGAAACGCTTACGCTTCGTATTTATTTATGGGAAAAAACTGCTGCATTTAAATCTGTAAATGTGTATTTTTTCCCCAGTTCTTAAAATGTTCATATCAATAATTTTGGCAACTAAAAAGGGATCTGGGTTACTATAAAGAGTTGCAATAAATCTGATGATGCTTAAAATGCGAAACCGGTAAGCTGAACCTTTAGTAAAATATTGTATGGAAAGTGAAAATAGTATTTGTTATTGTGTCTAGGTTAGAATTCCACAAATTTCGATTATAAGACGCATAAAAACTATTTTTAAATCATTATTCAGCTCCATGGGAATGTAATTCACGCGTTCAAACTCCAAAGCGCTGAAAGTTTGTAAGGATCATAATAGTTTTAGAACGATCTCTGCTATGATGAAAGTTCAAGTGAACTGCAACACTTACGTTTCGTATTTATTTGTGGGTATAAACGGCTGCATTTGCTTCTGTTAATGTGTATTTTGTTCCGAGCTCTTAAAACGCTCATATCAATTATTTTATAATTTAAGCGTAGTGAAATTGCAAAAATATTGATTTGATTTTCAATAATTATGTCATCTTAGTACCTTAACAAAAATTAAGACTTTTTTCTTGTTTTCTCTGGGATTCCATCATCAAATCCAGAATCCAGACCACCAAGGTAATGGGACGACCTCGAAAGTGTACTCCTTCAACTCAAAGAATATTTTTCGGCGCTAGACTAAACTGCCAATGGCTTTGTTGGTAACCCATTTAACCTTTGCTCGCCTCTTGCGAATTGACTGGCAATAACGCAGACACTCTATTTCAGTGGTGCCCAAACGGTCGATCGCGATCGACCGGTCGATCGCGAGAGGTTAAGCCAGTTAGAACCTACAAGTTTTTATTTTCGAATTTCGAATATTTTTTATCTACAAATGTGTGTAAATAGTAAGAAATTATGTAAAACTGCTAATAATTACTTATGATTACAACATAAAAATAAATGAAAAAAAAGTATCTTCACGCCCATATCCCCGAAGAGGTAGGCAAAGGTACAACCAAGGCACCCACGACTAGCCGAAGACACTAAGTCCCACAATGTGACAGGTGGCAAACCTATCGCCAAACGGGCACATATCCAATCCCAGGCAACGTTTTCTTAATAGAAAATTGAAAATATACATTTTCTAATTTTTTGTTGCCCGACCCGGATATCAAACCCGGGACCTCAAGAAGTCAAGTCCGACCCTGGACCGCTAGACCATAGTGGCGATTTTATTAAAATCAAATACATTTATTTGCTTGGATTGTGGTACTTACGTTATGGTGTTACATTATAACAAGGAACGCACATCCGTCATTGTTGACATACAAATTTAAAATAATCATTTTCATAATATAAATTTCACTACACTTAATTAATTTGAGTTTTAAACATTTCATTATTCCAATACATAATTAGCTCATTTTAACATTAAATAACATGTTTGATTATCCGGCTAGTCGTGGGTGCGGTGGTTGTGTCTCTGACTACCTCTTCGGGGATATGAGCATAAAGATACTTTTTTTATTCCGATTAACCTACCTACCTAATTAGTTCAGTAGATTCGGCGTGAATCGTTTTTCACGATTCAGACAGCCAGACGCAGATTCTAAAAATGAGTTTCCATTTTTTGGTTACATGAACCAATTTTAAATATCTTCCTTGTACAGAATTCACTTTATTACAGTTTTTTTTATAAATATAGATTCATATTTTTTATGACATAGGTAGGTAGGTAGGTATATTAGTAGTCATCATCAATCGGGTATTCCCTATGATAAAATAATTTAGTGGTTTATATAACTCTTAGATAATTTCACTAATACTGTCAAGTTAGCCAGAGTCCTGAATAAGTACCCACGTTTAGATTAGTGCCACCACTTGTTTCTCCTAACGCTATAACGTTGCTTGCTATTGTCGTGTTCCATTTGGAAAAGTAAGGTAGCAGTGCAAGAAGTTCAAGTTGAAGTTGAAGTTAAGTTTGAAGCATTAGGTGATATTTTTTGTATCTACAGGCGACGTGATTTTTTCTTCTATGTCGAAATGTGGGTGTTTGTTTGTATACAATACGAAAAATCTCCATCTGCGGGTTTGCCCATGTTTAATTATTTACAAAGTAGGTATCCTATGTTACTGCTGACACTTCCAAAAATATGTGTACAAAGTTTCATAATTATTGGTTAAGTTGTTTTCGCGTGAAAGTGCAACAAACAAACTTACATTCGCATTTATAAAATTTATAGGGTTATGCAATTATTCTATGTATAATCGTTGTCTAACAGTTAACACCCTTGACACATTGCAAATCTTATGGCTAAATTAGATATGTATTTAATTATACAGTATTGTTTCATATTATTCAACATGATATTACCTATTAACTCCTGCCATCGAGAGAAAAGATGGTCGAAGTTTTTTCATAATTATTGAATTTCGTGTTGATATTGAGTGAAATTAGTCAATTTTGACGGCATTTTGTACAATTTTGTTCAGTGAAGGTGCATACATGAAATAATCTTAAAGAAATTAGCATATCGTGTATTTCCTCGTTGCCGCCAAATCTCATTACATGAGCTTGAGTAATGAGGCCACCGCTTTACCCAAGAGCCTGACATGACTTACTGACGACTTAATATGACTGATAACTAATTATAATTGAGTAAAATTGATATAAAATTTGATGCAAATTTCTACTTGAATAATGGCAAAATACTAAAGTATATGCCAAAACCTAAAGAAAAAAAGAACTACTGTGCTGTAGAATATACTATTGTATAATTTATGTGAAATATCTATTAAAGATGTGTAAATTAGCCTCATAGGACACAGCAACGTTACACTTTAACCTATTACTCTCTAGTGAGGCACGTTGCCAACCATCCCTGCGCTCTGATATCACAGACTATACTGGAATCTTCACTTTTGTGTAATTAGTTGGAAATATTGGGGCGAGGCTAAACGAGAGCACTGTTTTAGCCTTGCTGCATGTAGTATTTCAAGTTTCATAATAAAGGTATATCTATCTATAAGGTTCGCGATAAACTAAAAAACTACTGAATTATTTTAGTGTGATTTTTTACCAAGAGATGGAGAGATTCTTGACAAAGAATAGATTTTGTGTAAATTTGTTGAAATACGACACTATTTAACTATTTTAGAAGTTATTCCAAATTAAAAATAGTAAATTAACATATATTTTTGTCACAAGATTTTATTTGTAAATTTTATTCCCAGAATTAGACTTGAAGAATACTATTCAAAACATATCAATGTTGGATATACGCAAGGTCGGCGATAGGTTTTCCATCTATCACATAGTTGGTCTCTCGGCCCGTTTCTGAAACACCGACCAATTTAAATTTATGACTTCATAACAGCTGTAATGAGTTAGGCTTTGACTTTTAAAACAAACTTAAAATTAAAAAAACTCTCTC